>JADBJO010007311.1:102267-107267 GCA_016801955.1 Conus betulinus | reverse complement strand
GAGGATGGGAAGGAGGGAGTGTTAGAGAGGAAGTAAGGGTGGAGTGCGTGAGTGAGGAGAGGGAGACCAGGTTAGTTTAAGGTAGAGAGGAGGGGGGGAGAGAGGAGGGGAGAGAGGAGAGAGAGGAGGAGGGGAGGGAGAGCTGAGAGAGAGAGGAGGTAGAAGAGAGAGGAGGGGAGAGGACGACGGAGAGAGAGAGGAGAGAGGGAGAGTAGGAGTGAGTGAGTATAAGAAGCGGCAGATTGGAGAGAGAGTGGAGTAGTGAGAAGAGGGCGGTGAAGAGAGAGACTGAGAGGAGAAGAGAGGAGGAGAGAGAGAGAAGAGGAGGGAGAGGAGAGAGGGAGGAGAGGAGGGAGGAGAGAGAGAGAGAGGAGGGAGAGGGATGAGAGGAGAGGGAGGGGGGAGGAGGGCGAGAGAAGTAGGGAGAGAGGAGAGTGAGTGAGGAGAGCCCAGGCGTGTAGTGAGAAGTGTTCCAGTGGCGTGAGTGAGAGAGGAGAGGGGAGAGGAGAGGAGGAGAGGAAGGGGAGAAGAGAGAGGGAGGAGAGAGGAGGAGAGGAGGGAGGAGGGAGTTGAGAGAGGTGGAGGAGGAGAGAGACGGAGGGGAGGACGAGGAGAGGAAAAGTAAGTCTGTGGGCTTCAGCTTGAGTAGAGGGGAGAGAGAGGTGAGAGAGGGGGGGGAGAGATGAGGGGAGAGAGAGCAGGATGGAGGAAGAGAGAGGGTGGTGGTGAGTGAGGTCACTTGAGGAGAGGAGCGAGGAAACAGTAATGAAGGAGAGCGGCAGTGCTCGTTGCAGAGAGTAGAGAAGGGGGGACACCCTCGTGCAGCTTGACCTTTCTGCTGTGGAAGCCGTCTAGTTTGACCCTTGCAGTCCTGCCAAAGAGAGGTAGTGGTGGATCCACATGTACATCATGCTAAGCACGCCGGCTCGGAGAAGTTTCAGGGTGATACCCTCCTTCATACTTTGTCAAAAGCTCTCGACAGGTCAAAAAACACGGCCAGTGTCTTCTTTATTCTCCTGAAAGAGTTTTCGATGAGGTGGGCTGGTTGGTCTTCTGTGTTGGCGAATTTCCTGTAACCAGTCTGGGTAGGTGAGAGGATGTTCGGTGTTTCCAGTAGGAAGGTGAGGCGACGGTTGACCATCCTTTTCCAGCAGCTTGCCGACACAGCTCAGAAGGCTGACTGGTCTGTAGCTGCGGGGGGGGGTCCTTCTTGTTCTTCCCTTTCTTTGGAATCGGGATGATCTCTACCTCTTTCCAGATGGGAGGCACAACTCCTGCTGTCCAGCTGTGGTTGAAGATCTGAAGCAGCACTGTTCTGGAGGCTGGTCCCAGGCGCTTCAGCATGTCGCTAGTGACGTCATCAGGCCCTGGAGCTTTCTTGGGCTTCAGCTTGCTAATGCCTTGCTTCAGCGCCTTCATGGTAAAAGACTCGCTCGTACAGCTGTCATCATCTATGCCATGCGGGTCTGACGTCAGAAGTTCTGTGGTTTCTTCCGAACCTGCTTGATGCGCTGTCTGGGCATGTGGATCGTACTCTCCTCTCGGTACAGCTCTGCAAAGGTGTGGCTGCGGCCTTTTCTGTTTTCAGCTGGTTGTCCTGCTCGATGACGGTCTTGCCTCTCTGCTGGGGTTGTCATCGTTCAGTTTCCTCGTCAGCTTCCAGAGTCCCTGCATGTCTGTCTCCATGTTCAGGGAAGCTGTCTTGTCTTGCCAGCTCTTGTGTGTTGCTTGCAGCTTTTCCTTTATGAACGCGGCTTTCGCTCTGTTGTGGGTCTCTACATTCTCGTCAGTGGGGGAAGCTCTCCATCATGTCCCTGGTTTCACTGAGGGTCTTGTGCAGGGTGTCGAGCTCAGGTGACCAGTAGGCGCGGTAGTTCCTGCGTTTGCCTCGTGGAATAGCCGCCTGCGCCGCATCTAGCACTGCCTTGTTAAAAAAGTAAAGCAGACAATATGGTATGCATTCATTCATCAGGTAGGGAGGGTGCACAACACAAGAGGAAAATGCAATAAGGTAAGGACGGGGTAACTAAACTGAAATGCGCTCGCGCACATGAGAGAGAGAGAGAGAGAGAGAGAGAGAGAGAGAGAGAGAGAGAGAGAGAGAGAGACAGAGAGTGAGGAGAGAGGAGAGAGAGAGACAGAGAGAGAGAGAGAGAGAGAGAGAGAGAGAGAGAGAGAGAGAGGAGAGAGAGGGTGGTGGTGGTGAGGTCACTAGAGGAAACAGTAATGAAGAAGCGCAGTGCTCTTGCACTCCTACACTGTCAACAACCGGCTTCTCAATCTCCTATCTTCTATACGCCCCCCCACCCCTCCCCGATCCCTGCCCCCTGTTATTTATCCCCTACATGCCCCACACTCCACGTGCACCCCCCCCCCCCCCCCCCCCCCCCCCCCCCCCCCCCCCCCCCCCCCCCCCCCCCCCCCTCCGCCTCAACCCGCCCTCACTCATTGCACGCATTATCTCAGATTGTTCATCCCTGCCTAACCAAGGCTGTTTTGCTGAAAGTAAACGAATACAAAAGCCGTAGAAGGCATAGTTGGGAAACAGCCGGTGGTCACACTGACGCCTGTGGGCCCCTTATGCTAACAGCTGACTGTTAGCCACAGCAAAGCACTCTCCCTCGCGGATGTAACCTGTTCATTCTTTCCCACAGCCGTGCACATGGCTCGAGTTCGTCATAGTTCCAGCTTGCGCGCGCCTCCAGCAAAATTCCAACGCACTGGAAGTTACTGTTTACTCTCTCTCTCTCTCTCTCTCTCTCTCTCTCTCTCTCTCTCTCTCTCTCTCTCTCTCTCTCTTCCAGAGAAGAATGGATATATAATGCAATATAATGCATGTTGTAAATGTATGTAAGTATTGAGGTATTTATTTCTCTACACGATTAAGTTTCACCTTTGCATTTAAAGATATTGCTTGCAGAGAGCCAAAAATGCATTGCTATGTATTATGAAGAAATTGTCAATGGTTAACAATGAATCGCTTGCTTGTTTTTGAAACTGTTTGATGCTAAAATCCAGCCTATGCTACAATGTGGGCTGAACTGTGGGGTCTTGATGCTGCAGCTGCACAATGCACAAAGGTTCATTTATTTGCTTTAAAAAAGTTTTTCTCACCACAAACCCGGAATGATCTTGTGTATGGTGAGACTGACAGATACCCATATCTGCACTCCACTGTTAAATGTGTCAAGTACTCGCTAAAACTAACTCAGATGGATGAACAAAAATTGCCTCATAAAGCGAATAAAATGCTGTTAGAACCAGATAATAGTGGCAAAATGAACTGGATGCCGCATGTTAGAGCGAAATTATACGAATATGGTTTTGGGTCTGTATGGCTTAACCAAGGTGTCGGAGATATGAACAGTTTTGTCCGTACGTTTAAAGAAAGACTTATTGACTGTAGATGGCAAGACTAGAATTTCCATGTTCAAAATAGTAACAGGCTTAGTTTTTATAGAACATTTAATGATGCGCATTCTCTCCCGATGTACATGTCAATGCGTATGGACAGGCACCTGAAGTTTATAATGACTAAGTTTAGAACTGGAGTGTCTGATATTTTTCTTCATCATTATCGTTATGAACGAATCAATAACTCTGATCTGTTATGTCCATTATGTCGACAGTCAAGAGAAAATTAAGCATTTTGCATTAACTGGTCCAGAATTACAAGATTTAAGAGGAAAATTCATTTCACGGAAATTTTGTACAAGACCTTGTCTGTTCAGGCTTGTCTTGTTAATGTCATCTAAGAATGAAAGCATTGTCAAACAGTTCGCAGTTTATTATGTAAAACTTTCAAAAGGCGAAGTGTTTATGCAATGTAATTATTATATTGAATCTGGTGATGGGGCTTTATTATGTTTCATGTATATCCCCCTTCAGAGAGGCCAAGGCCTAAAAGAATGAAAACATCTGACTCTGAGAGAGAGAGAGAGAGAGAGAGAGAGAGAGAGGAGAGAGAGAGAGAGAGAGAGAGAGAGAGAGAGAGAGAGAGAGAGAATGCTATAGCCTTGCAAAACCGAAAAAAAAATGAAAAAAATGAGACAGAGAGAGGAGAGAGAGAGAGAGAGAGAGAGAGAGAGAGAGGGAGGAAAAGAGAGAGTGTGTGTGTGTGTGTGAAGAGAGAGAGAGATGCTGAAAATACTATGCCATTGCAAACCCGAAAAAAAACAAAAAATGAACCCGTAAACATTGGAAGGTACTCCGGAGAACGAGCACCTCCGCCAACGTCAAACGGATCCTGGAAGGGTCCTTCGATCCAGATCGGCACCGAACTGTAGGGCAAAAAAAACATGCATACTTACCGTAACAGAGGATGGGGGAAAAGTAAAAGTAAGGGGAAGAATACGAAAGAAAAGGAACAAAAGAAGGAAAATGGGACGAGTAGAAAAGCTGTCATGCTTCCTTTTGAAGCTCTAAGAGCAAGCCAATCCATGAGTTAAAAACACAATTGTTTTTTTTTTTCCTGTCAATCCATGAGTTAAAACACAATTTTTTTTTCTGTCAATCCATGAGTTAAAAAACAACTATTTTTTCTGTCAATCCATGAGTTAAAAACACATTATTTTTTTTCTGTCAGAGGAAGTACTAAAAGGTACACGATGAAGGAGTTACTTCCCATGTGATTTTTAGTGCGACATGGAATATACAAAATGTCAATATTCATGTTATTAGAAAAGCGTTGATATTCAATGAAATTATATATGCATTGCAGACAATAATCCTTTCATAAACGGTGATTCATAGTGTTCATATTCGGTGGTGAAAAATTGCAATAACATTGTGTGAAAAGATTCTGGGTCCTCTCTGTCATTTGGATGTACACAAAATGTAATGGGTTAATCCTTGATCTATATGTTCCTTTAAACTACGTTTCGTTAAAATTTGATTTGCTAAATTGTTTGTTTCAGTCTTGCCGACTGACAGGCAAACAAATAAACCAGCAGGGCGAAACATATCCTCCTGGAACAACAGGTATAAGTAACAATACTTAT
>JADBJO010007311.1:89767-94767 GCA_016801955.1 Conus betulinus | reverse complement strand
TCAGTGACGGCATTGACAGGCATGTGTGTGTTCCTGCCTTCCAGGTCTGGACTGGCCCAAGCTGACGGTGGCAATGTAAGGCTGGATCCGCTGTTACCTCACTGAGCTCTTCCCCAGTTGGAACGGGTCAGCTCCATACTTCCTCTGCTTGCAGAAGTGTGTGTGTGTGTGTGTGTGTGTGTGTGTGTGTGTGTGGGGGGGGGGGGGGGGGGGGCTGGATGTAGGTGTGTGCTCGCGCTCTTGGTCTTGTGGTCTTTCTTTGTGGTATGGGAAAAGATTTGTTTTTGTAACCTCCCCTAGAACAAGGAACAAGCAGGGGTGGTATTGAGCAGGGGTAATATCGAGCAGAGGTAATATCGAAATATTGAGCAGGTGGAATATCGGACGGGTGGAGTATCGAGCAGCGACAAGCAAGAGTCGGGGGGGGGGGGGGGGGGGGGGGGGGGGTATTGAGCTGGAGGAGTATTGAATCACTCCCGTCTGGTACAGACTGTGTGAAAAAAGAGGGGGGCACCGTGTTGCCCCTACGCAGACCTTACACACACACTCACACACACACACAGTGGGTAGGCTGGCTGGCATAAGTTGGTATTGGGTTAGTTACAGGCAAAGTTCTGTAGGGAAACAGAAGGGTCAAGATTCAGAGTACAAAATGCTTTGTTTTAATATCTAATAGTAGTTAGTTGATTGGATTATGATTAAATATTACAGGTGACATTTGAAATACATTAGATTAAAACAGGACATATGCATTATGTTTAATAAGGGATGTTATGCTAAGGGGAAGAATAATCGTTATGGCAAAAGAAACAGAATACTGTTTACCTTTAAGGCATAGGTGCATGTTTGGTGAAAAGATTTTACTGTATGAATAATGTAGACAACAGTAGTACTCTGGGCAGAACTATCAAGTTAGAACTAGGGTCCTATGGTGGAATGCAGGGATTTGGAGAAAAGTACAAATTTCGAATTTTGCTCGAAATGAATATCTACAACTGTTTGTGTGCTCTCTCAGCCTCTATCAATCTGTCTGTCCCCCCCTCCCTCTCATCTGTCTAGAGTTTAACTAGGTGTCTGTCTTTCTGCCTGTCAGTTTGTTCATCTCTTTTTCTTTGAATACAATTCGAACTCATTTACATAAACTACCATGGTGAAATTGTTTGCATTTATTGAGATTTGATATTTCGTTGCCTTTGAATTTATTCTGTTTGTAGATTATTTGATTTTTGGTTTGACTTCACATTACTTGAGGAAGTTTGGCATGTGATAAAAAAAAAAACTGTGACTCAGTTAAAATCTACATCTCTCTCTCTCTCTCTCTCTCTCTCTCTTTGATGTCAGTATGTGTGTTTGTCGAAAATTTACAAAACATAACCATGAAAATGAATACACATTAGTTTGTTTTTAATATTTTCATCATTTTATGTTGCAAGGCTGATTGGTGTGTATAAGGTTTAAATAGAAAGTTTGTTGTTGAATGCATTAGTAGTAGATAAAAATTCAAGCATTTCTATGCTTTCTGGGGTACTTTTCTGCTCTCACTTTTCTGCGTTTGCCCATATAGCCCACTGGGGGCCTATGCCGGGCCCCCAGACCCCCGCTCCTCTCTTTCATTTTCAAAATATGGCAGGTCTGAGTATGTCTCTTTTTTCCTGGTCATGCAACAGGTTCTTCACTTTTGAAGAATTTCTTTCAGGTTTTTTTTTTTTCTTCTTTAGGCTTAGCAAATCTGAATTGCCTCTTATAACGCATTTTCATCTCTCTCTCTCTCTCTCTCTCTCACACACACACACACACACACAAGCTATATTTAATTTGCTTTAAATTGTTTTCGTTATACATGTCTGTGAATGTGAGTGGATGAAAACCAACAATTGTATAGAGATTGTGTCTCAGTCACAGTAGGTTGAAAGGCATTACTGAAATGATGTCGCCAACATGCTGTCATGGGATCAGCTCAATGCTTGTCTAAATTAATCGAAATAATGTATGTATTTCAGTTCCAGACTTGGTGCTTTCCACATTAAACAACACCTGCTGGCAAACACTTCAAGACAGAAAATGGATTCCATGGGAACTGCACTTCAATGTCTCAGGTAGATTTAGGTAAATCTCAGCAAACTCAAAATTTCACCCTCCAGTAATCTGGTATAACTTTTTTCAACTCCATTTTCCATACAACCAATAATAGACAAACAGGCTTGTAAAATTTACGAGACTGTGCCATATATCTACACAAAAACGTTTTGAGCAAATTGTCATTTCCAGATGTTCTCAAAAGGCATTTCCATTCAAACTGCCTCTAAGGCTTTTTCGGATGTATCTCACAAAACTGGTGTCTTTTCATGATGCTGTCATAAGGGAAAACTTGCCCAAATCTGCTTCCTTCTCTCTCCCCCCCTCCCGCCTGTTCAGAATATTTTTCACTTCATGTATCTTTGAGACATGCTCATCCCTCACCTGGAAAATGATGCAAGAAATGAAACCTGGCACACAGTGGGTCCCTTAAACTTGCTGTGTAAGCATTCCTTCAGTCTCCATGTGGGGCATATTGTGTTTCTCTGGCCAGGTGGCAGGTTCTTCACTTTCCAAGAATTTCATGCTGTTTTTTTTTTTTATTATTATTTACACAGACCAGAACTGTATTGCCTTTTATAATGTGTTTTCATCACACACAAAAAAGTGATATTCAGTCTGCTTTTGTTTTCATTATACTTGTCTATGATATGAGACTCATTTTTTTCAGCTTATATTGTCTTCCATTAAAGCAGTCAGTAAATTTCTATCCTTCTGTATAGTATAACAACTGCAGTGATGTGTGTATATAGTCATAATGACTGTCATAGCAGTGTATTTATCTGTTGGAAAAAGAATGGGAAGAGTGGAACCAGCTACTGATCCAGCCGAGTTTCATCTGCATAATGCCATAATGGACATATCTTTGAGAATGTTGCTTAACTTTCCTGTCGAAAACTGCAGGTGCCTGTATCTCGCAAGCCTGGTTGACGCCAGATTCTGTGGCCCTTCATGCCTTAGTATGGGATTCCCCTTAAAATTCTGAAAAAAAAAAGAAAAAAAAAAAAAACAGTATATCTTGATTTTTATCAGGTTTACGTTGTTTTGTTTTGTTTTTTTGCTATATACAATAGATGAAAATCATTAATTGTATTGAGATTGTGTCTCAGTCACAGTTGGGCTGAAAGGCATTATTAAATGATGTCACAAAGATGCTGCTATGGGGTCAGCTCAATGCTATGTAATTAATCAAAACAATGCATGTCTTTTTGTTCCAGACTCGATGCCTTCAACGATAAACGACACCCTGCAGGTAAACAACTGAAGACAGAAAATGGACTCCTTGGGAACTGCGCTTCAGTGATGTGTCAGGTAAATCTCGGCGGACTACAGCCCTGTTCAGTAGATCTCTTCCCTCATATCTTCACCTGGAAAATTGTGCAAGAAGTAGGTAGCGACAGCTGTCAGCGATCTGACCACGCACCCAGCGGAAAGTGCAAATTCTACTCATGTACTGAAGTGTCTCATTCAACAAACCATGCACCTACAGACACAAAACTTACTGCGAAGTAAAGAGGAATGTTTCTACTGTAAATCTGTTATATTTGTTTTATTGCTTGTGAGGAGCGAATTAGGAAAACGTCGAAATAAAAATAAGAAAGTTTTGTGTTTTCGCGCACACCTGGCATACGATTCGTGCTGAAGTCTGGAAACAGTTTGTCAACTCAGTCGCGTAGGACAATTTCCTATGCAACCTACACTTTCTGAAATAGTATCATTGGAAAGCTAAGATCATGCTCATTAAAATGATATACTGTGAGACGCAAATTTTAATCAATCATTTGATTTTTTCAAGTTGAAAATTTAAACCTGATTTACACCTACATTCGTTATTAAACACCAACATACACTGGATTTCGGAAAGCTCAAATTTTTCTTTCCAGTGGTAGGCAAATGAGGCATGTACAAAACTCAGGGATTTTGCCTTCACACTGAAAAGCGAGGCGCCCATTGGTCACTTGAGAAAGTCAAACTCGCACAATGCGTGTCACTGAGGCTGACAGCTGGACGCACAATATTGACAGAATTCTGATGTTTCTAGTTATTCCAGTAAAGTTAGGATTATGCGTTTTGAGTTCCAATTCTTCATGTAAGAAAAAAAAATAAGTAGTTCTATTTGGTAAAAAAAGTGTTTAATTTCGTTGCCAATCATATCAAACGATTCCCAGTCAGCAGATTCGGCCTTGACCGAGTCAGTGCTAAAGAGAGGTCTCTTGAGATGTATTCTATTTAACAAACTCTAGTTCTGTTACCCAAAAATTCATACATAGCTTGTTTTTGTAATAGAACAAAAATTATAGTTTTTGAGTTTCGCAAATATGATATGCGTTTTTTATATTTTGAAATAATATTTTTCTTGGTGAATGAAGTTACGCCATGGGAAGTCACTCTAAAATTGTTTTATCAGGTCGTCTGCTCAGAGATGGAGACCATAATATGCATAATTTTGATATATAACATAGGTATATAAGAGAAATAAAATGAAAAAGAAGAACATAGTAAAAGCATATCTGAAATTTTTTTTGAAGGAATTAGATGGAAATTTGTTTTCACTACTATAATATATATCTGCTTTTGGATATGCAGCGTACCTGTCTTACTTGTCAACTATGAAAAATGCCAATGAACAGTTGTGCAAGGTCTTTTATCAAATTGCTTGAAATTATGCTTTCCACTCCACACACATACACACGAGTCTCATTCACACACGTGTACACACGTGCACACACACACACACACACACATGCATATTGAGTTTTAATATTCAGCAGTTTTATGTACATGATATAAATAGGAGACAACAGAAGAAAACAAAAACAAAACAAAACAAAACAAAAGAAGTTAAAGAAAGAAAGCAGGAAAAAGAAGGAATCGCATTTTAGATCTGTGTTTGAGCACACACAAAAGAAGCTGTCAGAGTGTGT
>JADBJO010007311.1:71818-88929 GCA_016801955.1 Conus betulinus | reverse complement strand
CAGTGAGAAAAAAAAAAATAGTGCATAAAAACATCTATAGGAAAGTCAGACTGCAGATACCCACTCTCTTCAATGGTATTGCTCTGAAAAAATGGTCATGCCCTCAATATGGCTCTCAGTCCAATTTCAAAAATTCTCAAACTGAGATTTTTTTTTTTTGAACTTCGTCTCGTAGATGCTTTTTTTAAATAAAGCAAATTTTGCTTGAATTTGGAACATAGCTTTCCCAGTATTGGAAATGCTGTCCTTTTAAGACTGGATTTGGCTGTGAAAGCAAATTATGATTTTGGAGTGGCTAAAAATGGGCCCTATTTCACTATGGGGATCATTTTCGCCACCCCCCTATCTTTCAACGGCCATAACTCCGGACTTAATGAAGATATCACTTATTCTTTTTTTTTTTTTAATTGTAAGCTTTTTGTAAGTGTAAGAACATAAAAAAGTTATTTCTCCTTCAAAGATTTCCAGACCTAATGAAGATATTTAACTTACTTTTTTGTGAAATGTTAGTTTTTTTTTTAAAGTTGTATAAGATATAAAAAAAAGGGGTGTTATTTTTCCCTTCAAAGATTTTAGCTGCCACCCACTACCTACAAGACTTGAAACCTGGCACATGATGGGTCCTTTTAAACTTGCTGTTAGGAAAATCATAACTCTGAAACATTCAAAGAAGGGATGTGTGATTGTGACACACTTGCTGTGTGAGCATTCATTCACTATTCATGTGGGGTATGTCTCTTTTTATCTGGTCATGTGGCAGGTTCTTAACTTTCAAAGAATTTTCCATCCTTTTTTTTTTTTTTTTTTTGTTGTTTGTTTTTAAGGCTGACCAAACATGAATTGCCTTTTGTAATGCGCGTTTTCATCACACACAGAAAAGCTATATTCAAACTGCTTTTGTTTTCATTATACATATCTATGAATATTAGACTTTCTTTCAGCTTAATCTGTCTTTCCAATTAAGCGTTCAATAAATTATCCTTCTGTAAACTGGCTGCAGTGATGTGTCACATATAAAGACAATAATGATCATAGTAGTATATTTTATCTATTGACAAAAAATTGTGGGACTCATCAGTCACTGAGGTGTAAAGGTTAGCATCACAAACTTGCAGGGTGGAAGTGGCAGGTTCAGTTGTTGAGGGAAGCATTCATTTGTTGGATTTTTCTTCCTGGCTAAGCCTTGCCCAGAAAGGAGTATGCCATGGACTCTGATGGGGAAAGATGGAACCATGTACTGATCTAGCAGCGTTTCATCCATGTAATGGACATATCTTAGGGAATGTTGCCTAGCTTTCCTGCCCAGCTGCCTTTCTCCCAGTGTAAATCTGGCCGTCGTCTTTCAGGAGAGCTGCTGCTTTTGGTGCAAGGTACTGTTCATCATTGAGGACCTCTGTCAGATTCCACAGTTTCTGTGTGTCTTTCTCCATGTTGAGGGTACCCGTCTTCTCCACCATGACTTGCGAGCTTCTTTGAATTTCTGCTCATCAAGGGCGGTCTTTGTCCTTCAGTAAAAAGTGTTGTTCTCTGTGGAGGGAGTTTGCTCTAATTAGGAAGAAATGGAAATGTGTCATATGGAATGGGAGACGAAGAATGTCAAGAAAGTAGGCAAGGAATCAACTGCATGATCTTGCACTGTTCTGGCTGTCAAGGCTCTCCAAAGAGGGACTGGTTCCGACATGATGATGATTGTTGTTTTTTGTTGTGAGTTAGTCTGCTCCAAAGAGGACTGGTTCCGACATAAATGTTGATTCTTTTAGGGGGTCTAACCGGCATGTCCTGCTGTTTAAGTGGCGTTTACAAGCACTATGCATAGTTAATGCCAAGATTTTACTAACAGAAAGATTTGTTTGTGTATTTTCTTGATTAGGAGAAGTTCCTATTCTAGAAAGGCATGAGCTTGCTAGCCAAGTTCAACATAATGACATAACGATAACCTCAAAGATCATTCCATTGGTAATCTTTCACCAAATTAATGAATAAGTGAAAATCGAAAAGAAAAATAAGGTTTTGAGTTTAGTGCGCGATACAGATAAGGAAATGACAGAGGGGTATTAACTTTCTTTGAAAATGAATCAATTGATTTCAACAGCATGGAGAGACAGTGACATTGCAGTTTGAATGTTAAAAGTGTACAGTCTGAAGTTGCAACTGTGCCTGTGTGTATGCGTCATGTGGCCTTTGCAACTACTTTGTCTTATGGTACAACATTAAAAAAAGTGTGTGTATGTCTTTTGCAACTACTTTGTTTTATGGTGTGTAACATGTGTGTGTGTGTGTGTGTGTGTGTCCTCATGTGGCCTTTGGAACTACTTTGTCTTATGGTGTAACATTAAAAAAGAAAAGTCAGTGTTTTCGAAATTGTCAAGTTCCCTTTTGCATGAATTGATATTTGTGTGTGCCATCCACCATCCCCGACCACCAACCCTACTGGGTATTTTGCTTATATACCTCATTGCTGTGAACTGAACTCACTCCCAACTTGTAACTCAGCTCACCAGGTTATGTCTTGCATGCATTTTGTGAAAAGAACAGAACAGGACAGGATGCAAGGCAAGAGCTGAGAAATGAATGCAAAGCAAGAGGACTGAGAAATGATGTTTGTGTGTGCCATCCACCATCCCCGACCACCAACCCTACTGGCTATTTTGCTTATATACCTCAATTGCTGTGAACTGAACTCAATCCAGCTTGTAACTCAGCTCACCAGGTCATGTCTTGCATGCATTTTGTGAAGAGACCAGGACAGGATGGAGTGTGTTCAGGTCACAGCAGTAAACAATGTAACCAGGAGAGCTGGGAATAGTGGGTTGCTTGCACATGAATCATATTCTGAGAAGTCAAAAATCAGACAACAAATCTCTGCAGTTTCATGTTTGTAGTTCATTTTAGCATGAATGACTTCCACATCCACAACTATAGTTGACACAGAGATCCATCAACATGGTGAAAACCATTATTGCTTTGGCACAGCAGAGACAGCAGTATAACGCTTTCTAAAAGCCATGGTCAATAACACAGACATTTTACCAGACATACCATAAACACAACTGACCTGAACAAAGGTGGAGGAAAAAACGGTCATCAATGAACATACTTGAGAGTCAAGATATCTTTGCAATACCAATACACGCTTTCCACAAGCTTCCGCTCATTACCAATTTCCACATGGCCACCATTCATCCGACCACTGAACAATCCTCAATCATTATCAGCAACAGTATGACCAGGGCCTTCCCACTGCCAGACAAGTACAGCAAGATTTTTTTTCTGCCCCCAAATATCAGTCATAATGTTGAGGTTGACAGAGCCATTGCTCTTATTTTGCACTTGGACCAAATCTGGAATCGTGTTTCCTTTAGTACAGGAATATAACTCCTGCCTACGCCTGCACCACAGTAATGTATGTGTAATTAAACTGAACTTGACCACAGTCAATATCTCATGGAATAAACATGCAAACAGCTTCAAAGAACCAGACCTCACAATCCTGTGACTTGAATATTGCACTGTGTGACTTCAACACACACAACAGACTGAAAGACAGGTTGTTCTCTCCTAGGACTGTGTGTGTCACCACAGTATGACACATTTTCCTTTCTTGGCCAATGAAGTGCAGTTCTTTGGTCAGAAACCATTCCCCTGCTGCCATGGGACTGTTGACATGCCTGAATGACATACTTCCCCACAGAACCTTGGCTGACTGTCTCAGCCAGAAGACTGGTGGTGGTAGGTCAAGTGGGGAGAAAACCAGCATCTTGCCTTTCACTATTACAGTTAGCTGGCAAGTGCAGAAGCCATTTACTACTTCCTGCTGATGTGTCTGCCTCTCCTTCACAGGCTGGCTGTCTGCCACACACAGCTGACAACCACATGGTTCGCTGTGAGCTGTCTGCCACACACACTGCGGGCTGTCTGCCACACACAACTGACAACCAGATGGTTCGCTGTGGGCTGTCTGCCACACACAGCTGGCAACCAGATGGTTCGCTGCGGGCTGTCTGCCACACACAGCTGACAACCAGATGGTTCGCTGCGGGCTGTCTGCCACACACACTGACAACCAGATGGTTGGCTGCAGGCTTAGGCCATGTGCACAAAGCAGGCCGACCTCTCTGAACAGCAAACAAAAAGCTAGCATACGGGTTATCTGAGAGGGCAGCCCAGACGACTGAACAACTCTCTCATGAGGCACAGTGACTTTTTTGCAAAGCTGTAGATTTCAGTGCTACTGATTCAGCCAATTCTCAAGGGGGGAAGGGGATAATAGTAAGGGGGGGATAATTCATCCATCTGCCACAGCGGCCTACAGACAGCAGTAATAGCAGGGTCATGGAACTAGCATGAGTCAGAGTATCCTTCCTCAGGCAGCTTTGCCAAAAAGTTAGCATCCTTAAAAGCTGCACAATGTACTTCATAAAAGTTGCGTTAATTCAGCTAAGCCATGGAGCCACAGCACATAAACCAACAACAGAGGAAGAGAAATGGACCAAGCCACGCAATGATGAAGAGAACACCGCTGAGACAGGCAGCCCTGACTATGGCCACAATTCATGGAGTAGTCTAGCCAGCCAGGGACACCATGTCAAGTGCAAATTACAAACTAAGATTAACATTCAAACCTTTAAAAGAGAGGGTGGTCAAAGTGAAAAAAAGCCTTTTCTAGGATATTAAATACTGATCTCAACAGTGTATTATCACAGTCCACATCTAAATTTGATTACAAAAAAATATTGATCATATGAAAAATATGATCTCATCTAAAAAAAATTTGAAGTTACATTAGTTGGAACATCTCAGAACAAGGTCTCCATACAGTTTGCATGTAAATGCTCATGCCAAATGTCATATGAACCTCAGCAAACATCACATCTTTGCAGGAAGTTTTTCACTGTGGTTTAAATGTGATGTATGATGTTTTATCTTTGTATTTAAGTTCTTTACTATAGTTAAATCATATACTATGTTTTATACCTTATGTCTGAATTAAATGTTTTAACCATTTTACTGTCCACTTCTCACTGACTTTGCTTTCTGCTACACTGCAGATGAAATATTCCCATTTCTAAAAATCAGTTTCATAATATATATGGACAATGAAATGTTGAATCATGAATCACATGGAATGGCATGCACCATGGTGCTTCAAAGGTGAGGTGTGTCAGCATATGGACTGCTATGAAAGCGTCTGCCCTTGATGAGGTATTGGTAAAAGGAGTCCATGCCAGCCCTCAGAACACTCCTTTTGTTCACCCATTCCCCTGTCTGGATGTTGATCACATGGCCTGAAAAACAGTGAGAAAAAGACTGCGATGAGCAACAATGTTGGCAACTTCAACAGCACAAAACATTCTTCCACACCATCATCAAGTTTCACTTGTGAAATAGTTTAATCCTCTTGCATTTGCATTTTTAGCCCAAAAACTGCTCCTAGTATTTATATTTTTTTGAGAAATCAATGGAATGTGATCAGTTCACAACCCTAGTCTTGTGAATGAATTGTTTCCCACACCCCATACTACTGCTAAGATTTCATTGGACACGTCTCAGGAATGCCCATTTCTTTTGGCCGGCCTTGACTTAAAACAAGGTCGCAGTGTGTGAGGGAAACTAACACAGCACATGCGGCCAGTTGTGGCCATAACGAACACCAGGGGAGACAAACAGAGCGGCCGGATACAGGCAAAACATATGCAAGAGGGTTAATTAAGGCTCTTTTCCTGGAAAAAGGAAACAAACTGAACATTTCTTTCTCAACAGATGCATATGTGCATCCTCTAAAACCCATACATATGGAGACAGCATGATATAAATACAGTGGCTGGTTACTGACATAAATTTCGAGACGTCCTATTTTTCCAAAAACATGTCTCTTAGCATTTGTAGATATGCCAATACATCTACTTTCAGGTCTTTGCAAACTTCAACATGAGTGCATTGCGTGGTCTGAAGTCTTGCCTGAAAAACTGAGACAACTGGGCCATATAAAGATACAAAACATCTATTTTAAAGCTTGGCTTCATCTCACTAGTTACAGACTATTTTCTTCAAGCAGTAGCTGCCTGAATCTACATCAACTTGCCTGAATTCAGGCTTTAGACATATCCACAGGCACCCTTGTTTCAAATGTGACCAACACTTTGGTGTACATGCCTTTGCATCTCCTGAAATACATAATGTAACTCTCTTCTTGCCAGCCTTCCTGAATACCTTCTCCACAGACTTCCAAACAGTGCTGTTCAACCAGTCTTTAGATCCTCCAAGTCTGAACATGCAACACCACTTCTGCAATCACTGACTGGCAGCCAGTCTGTCACAGTATCCACTACACATTTTCCACACTCTCCTGTCTGTCATCTCAGGTTCAACATCAGACCATCTGTCTGAATTACATCCCATCTACACACTTTCTTCAACACCAGACCATCTGTCTGAATTGCATCAAGAAACATTGAGGACAGACTTAAAAAACATGTTTGTTCCAATAAACAATACATATGATACTTGCATGCATGAGAAGAATACGAGCAGGGCTAAACAGTAATCTTGCTTTCCACTTGCCCATTAGAAAATCAGTGAACAAAAATAACTTGACCAGCAGGGTTTTGCACTTACCCTGACTTAATTACACACACACACACACACACACACACACACACACACACACACACACACACACACACACACACACACAAACACACTGTATCAGTAGTATGCCATACCCTATTAATTCGTTCCTATTTCCTTTTGTTCTTTTCTCATTTCCACATTTGCTTTTTCTGTCTCGTCATCCCAGGCTCTTCAGTGACGTAACTCCATGCAACTCTTTGCAACTCCCCAATACCACAGCTACACCCAGCTCATCCTGCCACAGCTCCAGCACTGCAGTCTGTTGGTAACACCCAACATCAGTCATGAGCTGACACATAACAGGAGACACTGTGTTACTACCACAGCTCCAGCACAGCAGTCTGCTGGAAACAACCAACATCAGTCATGAGCTGACACATAACAGGAGACACTGCGTTACTACCACAGCTCCAGCACTGCAGTCTGCTGGTAACAATCAGCATCAGTCATGAGCTGACACATAACATTAACACAGGAGACACTGTGTTACTACCGAGTCACCTCAAAGGAGTTCAGTGGTTCATGTTTTTTGCTTTTATTTCATTTTGTTCACAATTGTAAATTTTAACTACAACTTTCACTCTGCTTGTTAAGTCTTTTTTTTTTCCATCTTAAGCGGATTGACAGCCTTGATATGAACTGTGTGGTTGGCTAGCTATATAAACGACACACACTGAACTGAATAGCAACAGATCCTAACATCAACCAAGCCCTGGAAATACACACACCTGCAGTGTTTGTCAGGAAGTGTCAACCACAATCTCACTGATGCATCCTTTTAGTAGATGAAATCTGAGTGTGTGGTATGACCCCACAGAACACTAAACTACTGGTAGGAGTTGGTCGGGACTGAATACCCCCCCAAGCAAATGTCTGCGGCAGGACATAAATGTTCAAAACTCCCGGCCTCTAACATTAAACATTGTATCATAGAGACTGAAGGAGTGAAACAAGCCACACAAGTCTGCTACACAGCACACACACACCTAACACCGTCAGTCTCATCACAGCAAAAGCAAAGTGTTTTGACATTTTATGTGGGGGTCATCAAAATTCCAGTGTAGCACTAGTACCCCATGCGACGAGTCAGACTTCATAGCTTTCAGTCACACTTTGCTTTGCTTTTGCTTCTATTTCTGTAGTTTTGACTTGACCTACAAATAAATCAAAATAACCAACGACGACAAAACCAATCGAGAAACCAGCAACATCATGATTATCTTACAGATTTGTCTTCTCTTTTATTCTTCCTGAACTTGGAAATATTTTGATGAAACAAGGCTGCTGCCTACAGATCCACAATGGCTGTTTATTTAAGTTGCCAGTAAGTCTATGAAGCAGTTTTTTTTTTTTTTTTTTTTTTTTTTCTTTTTTTTTTTTTTGTCCCAGCCTCTGGGCTACCTCAGAGGCAGTGCACCCACGCCGCTCATTCTGACACCCCTTCCACAGCCACAGCCCAGTCGGCCCCGCCGCAGCCCCGGCACTCCAGAGGGAGCAGTCAATATCAAGTCGTCAAAAGCAACCCACCAGAGGAGACACTGCACTGCTGCCCAGTCACTTCGGTGGTGTTCTGTGGCGCCTGTTCTGATCTAACATACGCAGGACACCACCTACTAAGCCCCCTGACGACAATAACTGCTTAGTCGCGGAGCCGGCGTGAGTGAGCTCTCCTCCGGAGGGCGCCACCACGTCCGTCCAACGACAGCCCCCCATGGACTCACCGATACCGGTGACCCTGACAGAACCAAACCAAGACCACAGACGTGGAGAGGACCTCGAAACTGAGGTCACCATGAGTGCAGGGCATGAAGGGCCACAGAACCTGAGACTTTTTTTTTTATGCTGATTGATGTGAATGAGGATGATTGGGATGATGCTACAGATTTCCATTTCGGTCTGAGACTACAAGACAGGGCTATACTCTATATGCTTCCTTTCATAATATATCCCGGTGTCAACCAGGCCTGAGAAATACAGGCACCTGCAGTGTTGGTCAAGAAATTTGAGCAACACTCTCAGAAGCGCATCCATTAAGTGGATGAAACTTGACTGTGTGGTCAACAGTATGTAGTCTCTTAAAAAAAGGACATAATTTTTCATCTTGAGCCAGGTATAAACAATGAGTGATCAGTTTTTAACAACACAGAGACAAACATAATTTTTTTCACCCTGTGACTGGCATAAACAATAAGAGGCCAGTTATAAACAGCACATAAACAGAGTCTGCTTAAAGCTTTTTTTAAAATACAGAATGTGATGCAATTTGGATTTGCAGTTTTGTTGTTTTCACACCATTTTCATAAGTAGTTGACAATGAGGTGACTGCATTTGGAGATCTAAACAAATCTTTAAAAAAAAAATGTAAGTACAGTATCTGCCAAACATGTACAACCAAAGACAAAACACGACACGTTTTGACCTCTTAGGTCTTCTTCAGGCAAGATAAACATTCAGGACAACAAAAATGAGGAATGAGCGATCACTTTCTCACTGATTTCGGCACAAGATGCATTGATGAATTCGGCACAAGATGGGCATTGATTGAATTCAGCACAAGATGGGCACTGATTGAATTCAGCACAAGATGGGCATTGACTGAATTCAGCACAAGATGGGCTGACTGAATTCAGCACAAGATGGGCATTGACTGAATTCAGCACAAGATGGGCATTGATTGAATTCAGCACAAGATGGGCCATTGATTGAATTCAGCACAGGATGGGCATTGATTGAATTCAGCACAAGATGGGCATTGACTGAATTCAGCACAAGATGGGCATTGATTGAATTCAGCACAAGATGGGCATTGACTGAATTCAGCACAAGATGGGCATTGATTGAATTCAGCACAAGGTGGGCATTGATTGAATTCAGCACAGTGGGATGGGCATTGATTGAATTCAGCACAAGATGGGCACTGATTGAATTCAGCACAAGATGGGCACTGATTGAATTCAGCACAAGATGGGCACTGATTTCACGCCCATCTACACCGAATTCTGTGAGATAAATGACCGCTCATTCTTCAGATTTGCTGTCCTGAATGTTGTTTATCTTGCCTGAAGAAGACCTAAGAGGTTGAAACACATCGTGTTTTGTCTTGTGATTCACTTGTTCATGTTTGGCAGATACAGTAGGTACTGGCAGCCTAAGGCAAAAACCCTACCCCAGACTGCTCTGATCCTCATGTTTTCATGGTTTTCACATTGCAAATGCTCCGTTGTTTGTGTATGCATTGTTTTGAAAGTAACTGCTTATTAATTAATGATGACACATTTCTCTAATGAATGGTGTATATTGTCTGTATGCATAATGAGTGAGTCTTTTCTTATGATTTTTAAAAAAAAAATATACTGGTAACTGGTGCTGACCAGCTGCACATTGCCGATACTTGGCAGTCGGAAAAATGGGAAGGGTCAATTCATGATCTCAGCTTCGCCACCCTATTAAGGATACACGCTTAAAAATATCACAGAGTTATTCCTTGGTTATTTTCCTTCAATATGATATAAATTATGTTATTTTATTCCTTTTATTTTCCTTCAATATGATATAAATTATGTTAATTTTATTCCTTGGTTATATCCTTCAATATGATATAAATTATGTTAATTTTAATGACAGGAAGTGTTTAAACATTTCTACTGAAAACTTTGAAACAAAATTTGTACCTCAAATATTGCACTGAACTATGTGAAGCTTATATCACTGGAAAGAACTATTTTTACTCTTTCTAACTTGACTGGTCATTTTCTCTTTGACGTCATGGGGAAGCGCAGCTTTCCCTTAAAAAGAGCAATAGTCATTGGTTAACCAACTTTGGCTGTGGTAAAAATGGTGGAGTCTTCAACCAGCGAGGTGCACACCATGTTCGGTGCTATTCCAAGCGATTGGTAAGTATCGACATTAAAAGTGATATCAAACCATATTGTAAGCAAACATAGCACGCATAACACAGCAGTCAATTTCATTAGCTTATGAATCATGTCCTCTGTTCTGCTTAAACTCGTACTGTGATCGACAGTGCTTCTTTCACAAGTTGCTAACACTCGTGCTTTGTTCAGAGTTGATCCTTTGTGGTTGAATTACTAACATTCCAATCAGCATAACAGCATAGCAAGTCAGAGATCATTTTTAATAGATTCAGTTGTCATGTTAATTAATTTTAGGTTTGGATGACTTATTTTACAAATAATGGGCTTACAAAGTTAGAATCATGAAACACATAGGGAGTTAACCAATGTGCTTGTGAATGTGCGAGCACAAGCTAAAGGATCATGTTCATGGAAGAGATTCTGTGTTTTCCGCACCGCTGTTGGTATTGAAAATCATTTAATTAACAAATAAGAAATTTAAAAAAAAATGAATAAGTGAATAAATGAATAAATAAATGCTTCACAGATCAGCCCCCCCACCCCCCCCTCCCCCAACTTCTTTCCAAGATTATACAATAATCAAGAAAATGTCACACCAGCTCCTATTCATTTATCTATTATTTTCATTTTCTCTAAAATTTAAATTGATGAATAACTAAACAGGAATCATTTATATGCTTCTTTCCACATTTCCTTGTCTGCAGTACGCGCAGAGTGATTTATCTGTGTACATGCATGTGGTAAGGAAGAGTGCAAGAGGATGCTAGATGGACCGGATCACCTATTACAGTAATAACTTTTAACTGCTGTGATGCTGTTTTTTTTTCCTGCTGTTTGCCCCCTGAATATGAGTCGGTGCGTCTACATGTGAGTCAGTGTCCAGTGTGTCTACATGATACTGGGTTTGCTGATTTGAAACATGCCTTTCTGGCAACTGGACGAGGGAGAAGACAAGAAATTTTACGGCCTGTAGACAATTTCATGGACAAGGAGGAAGACATGCAGATTGAAGTTCCAGATTTCAGTCTGAATTTCAAAGTCATTAGGCCTTGTATCCCTGTAGCAGTGGGGTATGAAAATGATTTTTATGTTGGTTAAGCGCTGGTTACCATCAGTGACTCCAAGGCAGTCATCACTTTCATGTCCCAAACCCACAAAAAAAGAACAATCTTTAATGGCCTCAGCCCTCTAAAAATGCAAGAATTGATGGTAGGTTTGTCATTACCACTGGCTTGACTAGGACAACTATCACGGGAAGATTTTGGACATTGCCAACAGATCCACTGATGGTTTGTCATTACCACTGGCTTGACTAAGACAACTATCTCAGGAAGATTTTGGACACTGCCAACAGATCCACTGATGAGCATTCGCAGAAAATATGAGGCTCACGAACCCATGCCCTTCTGGACATGCTCATTTCCACTTAATGACTCGCGCACTAACCACTGAGCCACAGGGACACCTGATATTTGTAGGAAAGTTAAGCCTTATGAAGTTCACTTTTGTTCCTCCTTGACCAGATCCAACTTGAACACTCTCTCTGCCGCTTCTGCCATTGCTTTCAGGGCTTTGTTTTTTTTCCCTCCCTGCAACTGAGAGCTGTTTCATGAGGCTGTATGCAGACGTCCCCCACAAACCCCCTAGCTCCAATTTCTGCAGTGAGGACTTTGACCTGATAGCCCTCTCCTCAGGCTGTTTGCCAGATCAGCATACTTTTCAGTCTTGTAGATCTGAGCTGCCTCCCATTCTGTTCTCATATGGCACCGTGAGCTCGATCATGATGATCAGCTGCTTGGTTGACTGAGTGTGTACTACTATGTCTGGTCTCATGCCACTCTTGCTGATAATCTCTGGGTGACTATTCCATTCTGGGAGGTCTGCTGTGCACTCTCCAGTCATCTGCCCCGTCCAGCAGACTCTGCCTGCATGTTCCGAGTGGCACTGTTGTTCTTGGCCATGATTCGCTGCCTCCTGCCGTGAAGAATGTTGCGGGTGCTTTTGGAGTCCTGATTTTCCCTTTTGTGGTGTTGGTACTAGCCCAGACTACTTGTACAATCTCTTTGAGCACTTGGTTGTGCCTCCATGTGTACCTTCCTTGAGCCAGGGCTACTTTACTTTACATGAGCTTAGGACATGCTCCACTGTTTGTTTTTCATGGCAAAGGGGGGCATGAAGGATCGTCTGTTTTTCCCCACTTCACCAGGTTTTGCATTTGAAGGCAGAAGGTCATATGCAGATCTGAGAATGAAGCTGATCCTGAGAGGGGCCATGTGCCAAATGTCATTCCAAGTGAGACTTTCTTTGGAGTGCATTCTCCCACGTTGTCCATTGCCCTTGCTGGCTCTGCTGGACTGCTTTTTGGAGTCTTGTTTTGGTCTGGTCTTCTTCTTTCTCATCTCCTGAATCATCATGTCTCTTTTGGCTTTTTCCTTTGGCCTTTGACCACCATTCAGTTTTGGTCACCCCCCCCAGTCCTTGTCTGTTGGTCTGTGTGTGTGTCCTGTTATTTCTCTGATCTTGAGACTTTCTTTTGCAGAATCCATCGCCTCTTGAACTTTCCATTTTCTGCCTGTCTTCAGCTGGGGCTTGATTGCTTCAACCACCTTGTCTCCTGAGTCCTCCAGCATGCTTTGAAGTCTGATCTTCCCTGCTTTATATTCCTCCAGGATGGGATTTTTCAGTGGTAGTTTCAGCTTTGCTTGGCGACAGTATAGCGCTATGTCAGTCAGACAGGGGGGGGACACCAAGCCATTTCCTTGTGAACTTGTTGATTTTGGATTCCATTGCCTCCACACTATGCTGGTGCAGATGTCGTATATCATCAGAGGCCATAGGAGCTTTGGTATCAGCATGAACTGCAGACACCAGACCTTGTATTTGCCAGGGAGCCCACACTGGTCAATGGTCTCCAAGCCTTTCCGACATCTGTTTGGTTTCTTTTGCTCTTCGTGTGTCTTTCAGCGTATCATCATACCATCTTCCAAGGCTCTTGACTGGCTCTTCTGTTACTGTTGGAATGGTCTGGTTGGCAACACTGAAGACCACAGATTCGGCCACTTTTCCTTTCCTCAGTGAGAGACTCCGTGATTTCTTTGGCTTGAACTTCATTCTGGATGAGGAGGCAACTATGTCGTCCAGCCTCTCCAGCACGTGACGTGTCTCGTCTTCTCTGGATGAAATCACTGTAGTGTCATCCATGAAGGCCTTGAGGGGGGGGGGCATCTTGTATCCATCGCCAAGGTCTGTTTGTCTTGCGTTGCTTGTTGCTGCTTTCAAGATGACTTCCATTGCCAACACGAACAGTATTGGGGAAATGGCACAGCCCATTGCAATGCCCACTTCCAAGTTGATCCAATCTGTTGTGTACTCCTTGGTAGAGAACCGCATTGAGAAGCCATTGAAGTACTTCTTGAGCATGTCGCGGATGTTCTTTGGCACATGGTACATCTTAAGAGCCAACTGTATCATCTCATGGGGTACAGATCCATATGCGTTTGCCAGGTCGAGCCACACTACGTCCAGGTCTCTCTTTTCTGTTTTTGCTCTTTGGATTGCGTCCCAGATCATTGTGGCGTGTTCTACACAGCCAGCCACGCCTGGAATGCCACCTTTCTGGACTGACACATCCAAGTACTTGTTTTCCATGAGGTACTTGGTCAGCCTTGCTGCCATGACAGAGAAGAAGATTTTTTTCCCTTCGACGTTCAGTAGTGATATTGGCCTGAACTGGCTGATGTCACTTGAGTTTTTTGCTTTGGGGATGTACACACCATCTGCCGTCATCCACTGGCCGCTGATCTTCTGATTTCTCCAAGCTGATCGCAGCAGCCTGTGGAGCCACTCCAGCACCTTGGGACATTTCTTGTACAGCTGGTAAGGTATTCCGTTTGGCCCTGGTGATGATTTGGCTCTGGCTTTGTCGACCACCTTCTTGATTTCCGCCAACGTTGGAGGCTTGTCATTGAACTGTTCCTCAGGGTTGGTTGGCCACACCAGACCTTGAAATGTCGAGTGGTGCTTTGCTCTGTGAGTCAGAGTATGTTTTTTTCTCAGATGCTGCTCAAGAACTCCTTTGTCCACACTTAGGGTCCCAGATTTTTTGGCTGCTCGAACAGAGTTCTGGCAAACTGGAAGGGGTCTCTGAAGAAACGCTCTTGTGTCTTCTTCTTCTTTTTGCTTTTCCTCTTCCTCGCAGATTCCGCTTTGCTGAGGGCGCTGTGTTTTGCTTTCAGGTCTTCCCAGAGTTTTTCCAAGCCTTTTTTTTTTTCAGCTGGCAGAGCAGTCTTCATTGCTTCTTGAGGTTTTTCTTTTGGACCCTGATCTTGTCCATCTCTTCTTGGCGTCTGGATTTCTTTGGAGGTGTTTTTCTCTTTGGGTAGTTTTTGCTCCATAGGCGTCTCTACATGTGGCATACACAATGTCCCCATATGTGGCTAGTTTGTGTTCCAGGGTGCTTTTCCCTATCAGTGCATCGAGTCTTTGGACGATTTTTTGCATCCAGTTTTTCTCCCAATCTTCAGTCTCGTTTGCTCGTGGCAGGTTGAGTTTCAGGCGCCTGGCATCGAGGGCCTGTGCAAATTCCTCATCCGAACCAACAGCGTGGATGTCCTTGGCACTGTGGTTTAAATCCTGGCCTTGGTCTTCCGACGTCTTATCTGCTGATGCAGTGCGCTGCTGCTCATTCAGATGAGTCTTCACACATCCCATCTTTGTTCTGTGGATCTTCATGCCACGGGTGGTAGCGAAACGCTTTCCACAGACACATGGATATTCCATTTGGTCCATGTTCGTAGTCCGTTTGGGATTTGCAGTCGTGATTGGTTGAGCACCGATGGATTCATCATTCTCTCCCCCTTTCGGTGAATCCTGGGAGCATCTTTTCCTTTTTTTTTTTTAGTAGCCACATGTTGAAGGCAAAGTGGGAGCCAGCCCACAGAGCCCTTGGTTCTGGTCTTTCCCAGTGTCCTCCGGTCTTTCCCGGACGTCCTCCGGCCTATTCCCGGAAGTCAATGGTTTACCCATGCATCAGTAGAAAAGAAACTCGTGGAGAGCGTGGCAGCAGAGAGTCCTCAGAAGAGAAGCCCCCTTCAAGCGAGTGTTTCGGCCCTTATCTCCTGACACTCTAGGGGGGTTGGGTTGGGCCACACCCGGTTCATGACTCCGGATGTCCCTCTGCTGCCTTTTTTTTTTTTTTTTTTTTTTTTTCCCATCTTGGGATGAGCCATGACTGGGATTCGAACCCATGCCCTTCTGGACATGCTCATTTCCACTTAATGACTCGCGCACTAACCACTGAGCCACAGGGACACCTGATATTTGTAGGAAAGTTAAGCCTTATGAAGTTCACTTTTGTTCCTCCTTGACCAGATCCACTTGAACACCTCTCTGCCGCTTCTGCCATTGCTTTCAGGGCTTTGGTTTTTTTCCCTCCCTGCAACTGAGAGCTGTTTTCATGAGGCTGTATGCAGACGTTCCCACAAACCCCCTAGCTCCAATTTCTGCAGTGAGGACTTTGACCTGATAGCCTTCTCTCCTCAGGCTGTTTGCCAGATCAGCATACTTTTCAGTCTTGTAGATCTGAGCTGCCTCCATTCTGTTCTCATATGGCACCGTGAGCTCGATCATGATCAGCTGCTTGGTTGACTGAGAGTGTAATACTATGTCTGGTCTCATGCCACTCTTGCTGATAATCTCTGGCTATATATACTTCTGTGGTGTTATTTTAAAGATCTCCATGAGCTGAACACATTGCAGTTTAAAGGTTTTAAATCAGAAGATAAAATTTATATGGATTCTACAGTTGTTCAAAATTTTGAGCACGTTTTGCCTATTTTGCCATTTTGATAAGAAATTCAACAACTTTGGCCTTATGCTATGCCAATATGAACACAGATATAAGCTTCAAATCAAGTAGGCTTTATCTACACAATAGCAAGAAATGATTCTGTAATCCTGAAGCTGCTGTTCAGTGAATTAGTTTGACAGTAAAGAGTTGCTCAAATATGACAGATTTTCAAATTTGGCAAAAATGGCCGAAAAGGGGAGAATTTTGTCTGCAGGTTGATGCTAATATCTCTGGTTCTAATAAAGATCACATCAAAAGATTTTCTGTTTTGTGTTTGTATCACTCCCTTTTTTCAATTGATATAGGCTTTATGTCTTTCTGACTCAGGTAGCAAATTTTGACCTGCCGGTGCCTAGATAACACTACTTAAAGTTTTCCTTTTTTTTTTCATGAGTTCGTCAGTTGCTCTAGAAAGTTGACTGGGTGGTTTGGTACATGTTATATTGGGGTGTAAAAGGTTATATAAAATATAACTGCACTGGCAACTCACCCAACAAGCCTGTCATGTTAAACCAGTACTTCCACAGCATTCTGACGGCATGTTCTGTGTAGAACTCATACACCGGGTCAGACAAGAGACGTGACAGCATGCCAACTCCAGCAGCAGAGTGCCTGGCCCTGTGATGCACGTCTCGTTCACACATTTCTCCAGTACTCCCCTTCAACAGGCTCACCTGCATGCAAACGGAAGTGAAGGTGAGTGAACATCTACAAAGGCCCGTACCAAATGGCTACCAATTTTTTTTATTTTTCTGTCA
>JADBJO010007311.1:43543-70057 GCA_016801955.1 Conus betulinus | reverse complement strand
AACGGAGATGCAGAAACTTGAACTGAACTATGATGTCAAAAAAACAAACTGGAATACTGACAAGACTGAATTAAACAACGTCCGCACTTTCTAACACACTGGCACAGCCATCCCAAACCTCTGATAAACAACAACCGCTTGATGACGTCTTCCATAGCAATTACCTAACACTAATTGACGCAAAACTTGGAATTGAGTCACTTGGAACAGAAGGAATAAAAAAAAAAAGACATGATAATATAAACTACAGTTCAAACAATGGTGAAAATGGATTTAAATGAAATAATCATTTCAAAGCTGACATCATGACAACACTGACACACACACACACACACACACACACACACACACACACACACACCGGAGGAAAAAGATTTATAATGAAATCAAATTCTGTGATTGTTCTTGCCCTGTTCTCATTGTAAGTCTGTTTCCAATTTCTTGTCCATATCTTGGCCCATAGTAAATTCATCTTAAAGTTGTTGGCATCGCTAAAATAATCTCAAAGTTGTTGGTATATCTAAAATAATGGACATTCATGTTTGATCTGCCACTATGCAAATGTTATTGATACTATGGGGCTCAGAAGGCTGTTTTCTGCTGCTTAAGGTGGATGGGAACAGGCAACACTGAACACCTCTAAGTGACTCAGAAGCAGTGTAGTCTTTCTTCTTAAGGTGGATGGGAACAGGCAACACTGAACACCTCTAAAGTGACTCAGGAGCAGTGCAGTCTTTCTTCTTAAGGTGGATGGGAACAGACAACTGAACACCTCTAAAGTGACTCAGGAGCAGTGTAGTCTTTCTTCTTAAGGTGGATGGGAACAGACAACACTGAACACCTCTAAAGTGACTTCAGAGGCAAGCAGTGTAGTCTTTCTTCTCGGGGGTTACCTCATGATAACCTATTACTGATTGCTCTCTGTTAAGATTTTTTTAAAACTGTATTAAAAAAAAAAATAAAGACAGAAAAAATCATTTAGATAAATGCCACAATATACAGACATTCTGCCACATGAGCACAGAGACATGGCAGAATGGATAGTTGGTGTCCACCTTGTACAGCCATTTCAGGGGAAAAGAAGAACAAAAACATTCCCTGAACAAAGACATAACCACAGTCCACCTTGTACAGCCATTTCAGGGGAAAAGAACAAAAACATTTCCTGAACAAAGACATAACCACAGTCCAGAAAGGAAAAAAAGGTTTAACAAAAGACAAGAATTTTTCAAAAGCTGGGTCAAACGATTGACAGTGCTAAAAACCCCAGCATCCCAATGAACACAACATTCTCAGATCTGCATATGACCTTCTGCCCTCAAATGCAAACCTGGTGAAAGGGGAAAAAAAACAGACGATCCTTCATGCCCCTTCTGCCATGAAAACAAACAGTGGAGCATGTCCTAAGCTCATGTAAAGTAGCCCTGGCTCAAGGAAGGTACACATGGAGGCACAACCAAGTGCTCAAAGAGGTTGTACAAGTAGTCTGGGCTAGTACCAACACCACAAAAAGGGAAAATCAGGACTCCAAAAGCACACGCAACATTCTTCATGGCAGGAGGCAGCGAATCATGGCCAAGAACAACAGTGCCACTCGGAACATGCAGGCAGAGTCTGCTGGACGGGGCAGATGACTGGAGTGCACTGCAGACCTCCCAGAATGGAAGAGTCACCCAGAGATCATCAGCAAGAGTGGCATGAGACCAGACATAGTAGTCCACTCTCAGTCAACCAAGCAGCTGATCATGATCGAGCTCACGGTGCCATATGAGAACAGAATGGAGGCAGCTCAAATCTACAAGACTGACAAGTATGCTGATCTGGCAAACAGCCTGAGGAGAGAAGGCTATCAGGTCAAAGTCCTCACTGCAGAAATTGGAGCTAGGGGGTTTGTAGGAACGTCTGTATACAGCCTCATGAAAACAGCTCTCAGTTGCAGGGAAAAAAAAAAAACAGAGCCCTGAAAGCAATGGCAGAAGCAGCAGAGAGGTGTTCAAGCTGGATCTGGTCAAGGAGGAACAAAAGTGAACTTCATAAGGCTTACTTTCCCTACAAATATCAGGTGTCCCAGTGGCTCAGTGGTTAGTGCGCGAGTCATTAATTGTGAAAAAATGAGCATGTCCAGAGGGGCATGGGTTCGAATCCCAGCCATGGCTCATCCCAAGATGGGAAAAAAAGGGGCAGCAGAGGGACATCCGGAGTCATGAACCGGGTGTGGCCCAACCCCCCTAGAGTGTCAGGAGATAAGGGCCGAAACACTTGCTTGAAGGGGGCTTCTCTTCTGAGGACTCTCTGCTGCCATGCTCTCCACGAGTTTCTTTCTACTACAGCATCCCAATAAACACAACATGAAACTAAATACTACACAGCAGCTCTTTGGTCAAGACGCCTCAACTCATGACAAAATACAAATGAAAACTCAAAACAAGGTGCAAAATAATGCTTATCAATACACTATATGAAACAGACCAGCAATTAAGAAAAATTGACATATTTGTCTCCCTTAGACATCACAAAGAATATCCATAACACCAGCCGCTGTGGCGAAGTGGTTAGCATCACGGACTCCTGGCTGGGAGGTCGTGGGTTCGAATCCCATCAGAGTCATGTGGGTTTTTTTTCTGCCCCGACCGGCTCCTACCCAGAGTTGAGTTTGCTGCGGACTCAGCTGGGAAGACTGGGACCACACAGTCGTGTTTCATCCACTTAATGGATGCGTTTCTGAGAGTGTTGCTCAAATTTCTTGACCAACACTGCAGGTGCCTGTATCTCTCGGGCCTGGTTGAAGCCGGGATATATTATGAAAGGAAGCATAGAGTACAGCCCTGTCTTGTAGTCTCAGAGACCGAAATGGAAATCCGTAGCATCATCTTAATCATCCTCATTCATCGATCAGCATAAAAAAAATGTCTCAGATTCTGTGGCCCTTCATGCCCTGCTCTCATGGTGACCTCAATTTCGATGTCCTCTCCATGTCTGTGGCCTTGGTTTGTTTCTGTCAGGGTCACCAGTATCGGCGAGTCCATGGGGGCTGTCGCTGGAGGGACGTGGTGGCGTCCTCCGGAGGGAGAGTTCACTCACGCCGGCTCCGCGACTAAGCAATTATTGTCGTCAGTAGGGGGCTTAGTAGGTGGTGTCCTGCGTATGTTAGATCAGAACAGGCGCCACTGAATACCACCGAAGTGACTCGGCAGCAGTGCAGTGTCTCCTCCGGTGGGTTGCCTCTTGACGACTTGACATTGACTGCTCTCTGTGGACTGCCGGTGCCGGGGCTGCGGTGGGGCCGACCGGGCTGTGGCTGTGGACGCGCGGTGTCGGAATGAGCGGCGTGGGTGCACTGCCTCTGAAGTGGCGCAGAGTTGGGACACAAAAAAAAAAAAAAAAAAAAAAAAAAAAAAAAAAAAAAAAATATCCATAACATAGCACAAAACAATCCTCCCCACTGTCAGCATACATTACATTGTCTTCTTTTCTTCAATGTGATAGTCGTATATCAATCGTGGTTCAAATGTAGTATATTTAACCTCTAATTCCATGCACAGATAATAAGTACAGGGAAAGTATTTTGAAGCTCTGTGTGTGTGTGTGTGTGTGTGTGTGTGTGTGTGTGTGTGTGTGTGTGTGTGTGTGTGCTGTGTTTGATGTGTGAGAGTGAGTGAATTCAAATGATTTGGAGAGGTTTTTTTTTTTTTTTTAGCGTTATTTACATATCATGAGCCAAGGAAGCAACCTTGCGCTGCAGCCAGTTTTACATGCAATCATACTGGTATATCCTTTTAACAAATAACTCTAAAAGTATTGATACAAAAGCCATGTAAACTTACAGAGTTGTTGAAAATAAACTCAACTACAATACAGTTCAGTTTCAGTTTTATTTGCATTTTATCACAAACGCAATAACACACAACCCATGGGAATATCAAGTACTAAAGAAGTCATGAAGGATCTGTTCAGCCCCTATTCATCAGGGAACCAAACACAGGAAAATGAAGTAACAATGAAAATTGAACACGTTTAAATCTACACATTTCTGTAACTGAGAGCCCCTTTTATGTTCCAATCCAGAGTAATGGCAGTTTTGAGAAAAGAAAAGCAGCCCCATTTTTTTTTTTTTTTAAGATGAACAGCCCAAACACCGAAGGCTGGATAGTATACACATGCAGCCACTGTGTCAAGGCTGAAAGGGTTAAACTAACCATTGCCCTGCACCTGATGCTGAGTGTTTACATTGGTGGTTCTGCCTTATTTTCAGTCATGTTGCAGTTTTATCCATCTCAAGTCAGCAAAATGGAGATCCCAATGAACAACTATCAGAGACACCTACCTGTGGATGGGGGATGCCGGTGGCGGTGGACTCAATAACAGGCAGCAGTCGGAAGGCCAGGTGGGCCATGGGCCATGGACAGCAGCTCTCCATCGTAGTCCGTTGGAGCCATGGCTGCTGGGGATCCAGGATGATCAGGTGCGCTGACAGCAAGGAACCCAGTACCCTGCCAAACCAACAGAAGCCCTGTCAGTGCCAGCTGCCACAGGTCAATGGTTACAGCAGCACAATGGCTGGGAACTTGTGGGTTCGAGTCCCATCAGATTATTTATAAACCCTGTCAGTGCCAGCTGTCACAGGTCAATGGTTTGAGCAGCACAATGGCTGGGAACTTGTGGGTTTGAGTTCCATCAGATTTATTTCTTGTCCAATTTAACATCTTTGTATGCATGTTCAATGTAAGTTGGATCAGAAAAGGCAGCGCAGAACACCACGCAAAATAACCCAGCAGCAGTGCAGCATCTCTTCTGGTGGGGTGCCTCTTGACGACCCAATGTCAGAAGTTCCCAAAAGAGTCTGTGGCGATAGTTTCATAGGAAGGCCTGAAGCAGGGGCACAAGTATGCCACAGAGAGACCACAGATGATATAACACCAACAGACATAAAAAACAAAAAAAAGAAAGAAAGAAACAAGGGAAAAAAAAAAACAACAAAAACAAAGCAGAAGGCACAGACAGTTTTCCCCCAAACTTTTCTTTCTTTTAAAGATCAAATGTATGGCTGGGCTCAGGGGGGGGGAAAAAGGAGGGGGGGGGGGGGGGTGAATGTGTCAGATATCATATTTGATAGAATATGTTTTACACTCACTTTACTGCAATACACTATAGCCAAAAAAAGAAAAGGAAACAAAGAAAATATTTTGTCATGACAGTTGAAAGAATCAGTACATTATCTACTCTTTCATAGACTTGTACCTTTGCACCTTTGACACCATCCATCTCATCGGAAAGGAGTCTGCGGTCTTGAAAAGGCAGTAAAAATACCTCACAATTAATTTCAATGTGGAAATTTCCTTCAGGATAAAATTCCACTTTGAAGTTCATAAAAGACCAGTGATGACCTCCCTTTCAACTTTCTCTCCATGTCCACACTCTTGTTGAAATTAGAGTCAGCTGGTTCACAGGAAGTTTCCAATGGATGTGCTCGCGCTCTCCAGTGTGGAACGCCTGCTTTTGTAATGATGATTGTTGTCAGTGGATGCTTAGCAAGTAGTGTTGGGAGATGTTGGGCACCATCATGGTGGATCCTACAACAGGCACCACCACAGTGACTCCACAGCTCTGTGTTCTCCTCGTCTTCTGCCTTGCCTTATGACCTGATACCTTTACCACAGACAGTCAGGATGCTTGGAAAAAATTAGTTTTGTTGTTTTAGCTTCCCAGGTACTTTTCTTTGAGATCATTACTGGCAAGTCATACAGAAATAAATGAATCACTTTCTTTTTTCAAAACATCTTGTATTTTGATGGTTTGATCTCTGAAACTTAAAATAGTAGATAAAGAGATGATTTCATTCATACTTTCGAAACGCTGAACAGAAAAATGTTTATGTATTAAAGGTTTTTATTCTTTGGAAGTCAACATACATATTCACACATTTGTTCTATTAAAACCAGGGAGCATAGTCGCATTGCCAAAATCTGGAATACCATCAAACAAAAAAAAGTTTCAAGTGGCTTCTGGACACTTACTCTAGGCATGTAATCTTTCCTACCCGACTGAGCACAAAGCAGGCCACAAGGCCTGCCATGGACAAAGAAGATGAGTCCTAGCACATTATGGAGTCCCCACACATCCTGCCAGCCCTAAGCAAACCTACTGTTATTGGTGGGATCAGCTGATGTGGACTAGACTTCACATCTGTGGCTGTGATGCACAGCCAGTCACTATTCTGTGTCCTGGTGTGTGAGCGCTGAGAAGTCTTCATTTACTACTGTTTACAGCAGTAGAAAACTGAGTAAGCACTGCCTCAGTAGCATGGTTTGGAAAGACCTTCAGACTGAGTCCCCTTGAACATGAGTCGCTTTTACTGAGCTGAAGTAAATACTGTGAATGCTGTAAGCTGCATTAAATCACGCTGAATTGTGATCATTACAACTGTAAATCCGTAAAAGCCAATAAACACAGACACAGCTTGGCCAAACACTGTGTCCCCCCCCCCAGCCCCCCGTCTCAGCCCCCTTCATGCAGACAGACATGTACCACACATAACCACACACTAATTTTCACAATGAAAGCAAATACCCATATATGAGAGAGAGAGAGAGAGAGAGAGAGAGAGAGAGAGAGAGACAGAGACAGACAGACAGACAAGAGAGACAGAGAGAGAGAGAGAGAGAGAGAGACAAAAAAGAGACAGAGAGAGAGACAGAGAGAGACAGCGACAAAGAGACAGAAAGCGCAGACAGAAAAGAGACATAGAGAAAGAGACAGAGACAAAGAGAAAATAGCAGACAATGGGACAAAGAGAGAATTAGTGATACATTGTATCAAAAGACACAGAGACCTAACACCCCATCATTGTATCAAAACATTCTCATCAACAGACTGTCAAGACTGTCCATGACACCAATCATTGTATCACAGTCCTCATCAACAGACTGTCACATGCCATGACACCAATCATTGTATATCACATTCCTCATCAACAGAACATTGTCATCAACAGTGCCAATGCCATGACACCAATCATTGTATCAAAACATTCTCATCAACAGACTGTCAGTGCCATGACACCAATCATTGTATCAAAACATTCCTCATCAACAGACTGTCATGTCCATCAACACCATGACAAAAAAAAAAATCCTACATCAATCACTGCATATTCATGAACCATGCAACACTCACACCACTCCACCATTTCCCTCAGCAAATTTCCTACCAGCTGTTGACATTCTTACAGACATCTATGTAGACCCACCCACACACACACACACACACACACACACACACACACACACTCTCTCTCTAAACACACAAACTGACCTATAATGCTTGTCCCTCCCTCTTTCCATTTGTTATATTTTTCCATCTTTGGTGTGTATGTGTGTGTGTGTGTGTGTGTGTGTGTGTGTGTGCGCGTGCACAGGCATGTGTGTGTGTGTGTGTGCAGGTGTATGCAGATGTGTGAGTGTGTATTTCTGAATTATCCAAGAATAGTTTACTTTTATACGAAGCCCAGACAAACATTAACATGTCATAAATTAACAGAAACATATATCCACACAAGCTTGCCATACAATGTAAATCAAAGGCAACTGTTGGTAGAAATAAATCTTCCAAGCTAAAAGATATGATACAGAGACAGAAAGACATGATACAGAGACAGAAAGACATGATACAGAGACAGAAAGACGTGATACAGAGACAGAAAAGATGTGATACAGAGACAGAAAAGATGTGATACAGAGACAGCAAGACATGATACATAGACAGAAAGACATGAGAGACAGAGACAGAAAGACGTGATACAGAGACAGAAAGACATGATACAGACATGACAGACAGAAGACGTGAGACAGAGACAGAACAGAGACAGATACAGAGACAGAAAGACAGATACAGAGACAGCAGACATGATACAGAGTGACAAAGACAGACAAAGACGTGATACAGAGACAGAAAGACATGATACAGAGACAGAAGGACAGGCAGGTTGGCAGACAGACTCCAGTCACAACAACATTCTTCCTGACCAACCCACTGTCACTTCAGTGACAAAGCAGTCCGAACACGTCAAACACTTCAGTGACAAAGCAGTCCTAACACATCAAACACTTCAGTGACAAAGCAGTCCTAACACGTCAAACACTTCAGTGACAAAGCAGTCTGAACACGTCAAAACACTTCAGTGACAAAGCAGTCCTAACACGTCAAACACTTCAGTGACAAAGCAGCAGTCTGAACATGTCAAACACTTCAGTGACAAAGCAGTCTAAACAATCAAACACTTCAGTGACAAAGTCTGAACACTTCAACACTTCAGTGAAAGCAGTCCTAAACACATCAAACACTTTAGTGACAAAGCAGTCTGAATACGTCAAACACTTCAGTGACAAAGCAGTCTGAACACGTCAAACACTTCAGTGACAACACCATGAGCTCTCTTACCAGCAGCTGACATTCTCACAAATAGCACCCACACAGACAGACAGACAAACCATCACAAAATGTCATCTCCAGTCTTGCACATTATCTATTCCTGAAGAACGCTTTGAAGTTCCCCAAGTTCTCCCCAACAACAAGACAAGACCAGGATCTCTCCCAAACAAACCAAGACCAGGATCTCCCAACAAACCAAGACCAGGATCTCCCAACAAACCAAGGCCAGGATCTCCCAACAAACCATGACCAGGATCTCCTAACAAACAAAGACCAGGATCTCCAATACCAACATCAAGTCTGCCTACTTTGTGGAGCTCAAACTCGGAGGATAACACTAGCAATAAGCACCAAGAAAGAGCAGGCACTTTCCATCAACAACCATCTGTGGAGAAACATGCACTAGTTTCATACCATTGGCAACAAAGACCTTTGCCAGGGAACTGACCCGATGCCTGGAGATGCTGATATTTAATGAGGAAGAGCAGCTTATAGTTCTGCTCTGCAGACCTCCCACCTACACCACCAAACAAGCCCTGACACCAAGTCCCCAAGGCAAAAGGAAAAGAGGTCTAGAAACCAAGACAAAATGAAGTCTTAGGATCTTGAAGTGCACAGCATGTGGCTGGGGAGGTATGGGGGGAGGGGGGGGGGGAGGGGGGATGAGTGGGAGAGATGTCAAAACAACTTACCAACAGATGTCACGCACCTGATGATGTTCAAAACTGACGTTGTCAATCACCAGCTGGAAATCTGGCAGAAACTCACTGGCATTCCCCATCACCTGATCACACAAAAACATTACTTGTACCTGTGAAATCAGCCAAGCATTTCTAGCAAATTTTGATGTGAAAGCTAGAAAGAATGCTGCTGACAATGCTATGCATCATTAAAATACTCTAGAGGCTGGATAAATTGAAGTTAGCATTTCCTATGGTGATCATTTGAGTTCATTGGTCAGTCTTTCCATATGAGAATGACTTTAAATCCACAGTTGGAGTACAAAATATTCTCTCATTTTGTCTTTCAACATGTAGTGACAGAGAATAAGAAGTCACTCCATCAACGTATTCTCTCATTTTGTCTTTCAACATGAATCTAGTGACAGAGAATGGGTGAAAGAAGTCACTCCATCAATGTATTCTCTCATTTTGTCTTTCAACATGAATAGTGACAGAGAATGGGTAAAAGAAGTCACTCCATCAAAGCATCTTTTCATTAAAAGATACATGATTTTCAAGTCATCTGTCAACTGATTTTTGTGACCACCATCCTGTGTATTTATGGTTATGTACTAATAAAAATATTTTTGCACAATGTTCTAAATCCTCAATTCTGTCCGCTAAGCCCCTTTACGTTAATGTCCATGTTGTTCCAAACCAGCTTCAAATGACCTATAGTTGATTTTGTGGGGACTGGTCACATAGTAACATAACTTTTCCATCAGACGCAAAATCCGTAAAAAAAAATCCCAGACATCACTTCTGTTCTCTCCACTGAAATCTTTTGGGGTCATGACATCAGACATTAAAATACTTGAGAGAGAGAGAGAGAGAGAGAGAGAGAGAGAGAGAGAGAGTCAGTCATCTATAATTTATCATAACAAACAACCTGTATGAATCCATTATTCATGGAGTCACCATTGGCAAGTCCAGATGCCCACATACTGACTCTGGTGATAAGACACAAAAAACAGTTATCTTTTTTTCAACCATGAGAATCTCCCTGCAACTTATGACAGTTAAAACTAAGATCCCAAATGATAAAGGCACAATCACTCCAGAGAGGCATATATCTCTTTTGCTGTTGTTGAAGATCTGTGCGAAGACATGCATAACCTTTCAACTGATCTAGCACTCTCAATACGCAAGCATGTACACACAAGCATGTACACACATGCACACACACACACACACCCACACCCACACACACACATCCACTTTGCATATGCACACGCGCATGTACTCTCACACACATGACATGAACACACACAGTAAATTACACGGACATACATAACAGTAAAATATGTTTGTTATGTGTTGACTTTTCTTTTCAGTTCAGCAATACTCAGAAAATGTGCTATTTCAGCCAGTTGTAATTGTGTTATACAGAAAATGTGTGCTATTCAGCCAATCGTAATTGTGTTATACAGAAAATGTACTCTTCAGAGAGTGATCTGTTTGCTATGGTTCACTTTTTAACATATAATGATATATATGTATAATATAAATAAAGCAGGCTGAAAATCAAAATCATGAAATCAGTCCTATGTTTTTCATGAGACATACAAAACAAAGTTCCTGGAGAGAGAGAGAGAGAGAGAGAGAGAGAGAGAGAGAGAGAGAGAGAGAGAGAGAGAGAGAGAGAGAGAGAGAATGAGAGTTTGCATGTCTGTGTGTGTCTGTGTGTACATCTTTGTACGATTAAGAGTAAAATAATCCAAAACCACTCCTATGGCCTGCTATGGCCTGCCTAGTTTTCCTTTTTGCTGCCTATGGACAAGTGAGAACAATTAAACAACGGTAATTAACTAAACTGTTAGAGCATGTTACACATGTGTTACATCAAATTTTGTCTGGTTTTCACTCTCAGTAAGTCTGTATGACAGATGAAGTGACTGTGAAATTTTCTATCAAAATTGACGGCAAAGAGGAAGGGTACGGGGAAGATACATGAGTACAGGGAAGGAGACAGAAATAGAGTATGTTAGTGTGGTGTAGGTGTCACTGAGATTTTTTTTTTAAATGAACAAAATAACAACAACAAAAACGAAAAGAAAGAGTACATCATCTCACTGGTTTGTTTAGGTTGTTAAAAAAACTTATCTGCAAACCTCAACTGGCATTAAATCTAAACCCAACGTAGTAAAACTACTGAAACTAGTAACAGCTGCATAAAAACGTGAAATTTTACTTAAATTTCAGTCTGTCCGTCAACATACTCTTTGTTAAGGTACTATTCCTTGCTTGATTTCAGTATTTCTTCCTGTTCTCCTTCAACATGTAATTTAAAAAGCTGTTTAACTTGAATTCAGTATATGCTGTTGGTTTTGTTGTAATCAATGTTTAACCACTTGATAAAACTTCAAGACAAAGAAAAGCCTGAATCCTGCGTACAAATTAAACTCATACTTCACGTGTGTGTGTGTGTGTGTGTGTGTGTGTGTGTGTGTGTGTGTGTGTGTGTGTGTGTGTGTGTGTGTGTGTGTGTGTGTATGTGTGTGTGTGTGTGTGTGTGTGTGCGTGCGTGCACATGTGTGTGTGTGTGTGTGTGTGTGTGTGTGTGTGTGTGTGTGTGTGTGTGTGTGTGTGTATAAGGTATGGAAAAGTAATGTTGCTTATAGCCAACCGTAAAGGGCCAAATCAGGCTGTCACCACATTAAAATCAACACAGAAGTCATCAAAATAAAATAAAATAATCAAATCAATTTTTTTTTTTAACTTTCCCACATCTCTTTAAAACACTCTAAAAAAAAGCAGCAGAAACTTCATTAAAAATCTTTCTTCCATAAAATCTTAAATCAGATGAAAAATGCTAATCTCTTTCAGAAACTCAAAGATCACGTCAGGTGGGACATCTCTGAACAGGGTTTTTTTCATGGACTCTGCTGTAAAGTGTTTATGTCTCACATCGTTTAAGTCCCAACAATCTAAAAGAATATGTTTCACTGTGAGTAGAACATGACATGGAATGCACCACAAAGCTTCTTCACCTCTTAAAAGATAAGAATGGGCATATAATGAGTGGCCTGTGTGCAAGTGGCACACAGGACTGTTTCTTCTTTACGGCCACCTCTGGAACATGGTAAAAAACTTAAGGTTTGGATGGATTTTAAATAGTTTGTTATCCGTCTTCAAGGTCCATTCCTCTTGCCAGAGGTCTTTGACATAATCATTAACTTTGGCTTTTTGATCTGTGTATGGGACAGACATGTCAGACCGTTTCCCTGTTGTGGCATTCTTGGCCAATCAATCAGCCATTTCATTCCCTCCGATGCCAACATGACCAGTAAACCAAGCCGGAATGATGTTATGACCCTCTGCTTTCAATGAAGTGAAAAGTTAAAAAATCTGGTTGCATCTGGTTGTGTCACGGTGTGAGTGTGTGCTTGCATCACAGGCACAGCAAGTTCATGAATTATTGCCAGATCTAACAAGTGGGTGCGTTTTCTTTGTTTGTTTGTTTTTTTATTAATTCAGTGTCTACATTAACACAGGTGTTTCATTTGTTTGTTTAATGAATAGAAACCTAATTAAACATGCACCTCAAAATACGAATTTGTGGGTTTTGAAGGCGGGTGTGTGCACACAGACCTCAAAATCGAACCATTAGCATTCTCATTTTCTGCCGCAATGCTCTGGAATTCACTGCCTTTCCATCTTCGCCATGCCCCCCCTTCCTCCCGACTTTCAAGTCTGCACTTACAATGTATCTGTTCTAACGCCAGTTGCAGGATACCACCTGAAATATTACTAAATTACTACATGTCACTTGCACACTTTTGCTCGTATACAAATGAGCTGTTCACCATGTCACATAGTGGGTTTCTGTATGCAACATTATGTTCCAGTGTGTGTGTGTGGTGTGTGTGTGTGTGTGTGTGTGTGTGTGTGTGTGTGTGTGTGTGTGTGTGTGTGTGTGTGTGTGTGTGTGTGTGTGTGTGTGTGTGTGTGTGTGCACACACGAGTGTACTGCGCGCGTGCGTGTTTGTATGTTTATGACCCATGAACACAGAACTCTGTGTGTGTGTGTGTGTGTGTGTGTGTGTGTGTGTGTGTGTGTGTGTGTGTGTGTGTGTGTGTGTGTTCTGCTTATATTTTTTAGATGGTGAATTATTAACACTTGTAAAGCACCCTGTGGCCTATGTTGTTAGGATGGGCGCTATACAAATTATCCAGTTATTACTATTATTATTATTCCATTTTAGAATTCCATGACCAAAAAGGAGCATGTTTCTACCTTGAACTTTAAAATGGATCTTACGGCGCAATTCTTACAGCAAACTCATTGCGCTGTATACTCAAATTCAAACACTCGCACCATTGAACAGCAAAGTGCATTACACACACACACACACAGTGACACACGCTGCACATTTAGTTGACCATCTCATTAAAAAAAAAAAAAAATCATGAAACAAAAATATTATTATAATGCCCTCCTCTCCCCCCCCCCCCCCCCCCCCCCCCCCCCCCACATATATACAATTCATACAGTTTTTTCATTTTCCATCTTTTTCTTCTCTTTGTACTGCCACTCCATCCCTCCATCCGTTCCCCCCCCCCCCTCCCCCTTGTTTTTGGGGTGTGTGGGGGTGTGGGTGGGGGAAGTGGAGCTAATTTAATACTTTACTTGATATGCTGGGTGATGCGAGGCCTTTTTACAAGACCTGTTTCACACTCCTGTTTGAAAACTAGACTTGCGTGCGTGGAAGTATCACAGAAATGTTTGGCTATAGGCTAAAAGCTTTTTTTGCCCTCATTATTACTATAATATTAGTGTCCATTAATATGCTTTTGGATCACTACATAGTGACTGTCCCTTGGTTAAATCTGGCTTAGTATATATGAGATACTACATTTACTACCACTTAAGTAAAGATTTAAATCAATGGAAAATGCTTGGTCCTTAAAAGTTTTGTCAATTTGATTTTTTAAGGCGTTAACTGATGATGCATTAATGGTATCATATGGAAGGTTGTTCCACAGATTAATAATATGATTAGTAAAAAAAACCTGTGGAACTGGTTAGTTATGAGTTGGTCTTTCTTAGTTTCAAGCTGTGCCTTCGTGTCTTATCATTGTTAGCCATGGTGAACAGGGGAAAGGTAGTGGAGGGATCGTAAATATTGTGCATGATCTTAAATACTTCGATGAGATCACCTCTTGGTCGCCTGAATTCTAGACTGGGCAACCTGAGTAGAGCCATACGCTCCTCGTAACCAAGATCTCCAGTACCAGTTACACTTGGTAAATCTACGTTGAATGCCTTCAATCATATATATGTATCCCTCATTTTCTCTCTGTTTGGAATGGAAGGTCTAGCATTAACCTTTAAACACATTTCAACAGAAATGTTGAACATACCTTTGCTTGCCATCAGCAGCCCCTGATCTGTTTCTCTAAACTGAGGCGAGACTGTTCTTGTTGAAACTTCTCTTCATCAGTAAAATCAGCACCTGGAACACACACACAGTTCTTTCTTTCCATTCACTGACAAAAAAAAAAAAGAGAAATAAAAACAAAACGCATATGATTATCAGTTTCAAGTCTTAAATAGACAAGTCTTTTCTCTTTCACACGGTTTAAAACAGGACTTGAAACTGACACCTGCTGCTTCCACTTTATCTGCAAGAATGGGGACTCCATACAGACGGCTTTTCTTCTACATGATAAAGATCAGGACTTGAAACAAACACATTTCCTTTCTTGTCTGATAAGTGATAATGATGATTTGAAACAGACACTTGCTTGTGCTCATACGTAATAAAATCAGGACTTGCAATGGACACACTTCACAGTTATCTGCTTCAATCTGGATCTGACACACGCTTTCTTTCTAACCTCAGTAGATCAGGACTTGAAACTGTTGAGCCTGACAGGATGAACACTTCAACTGACACACATGCTTCCACTCACACCTTGTCAAATCAGCACTTGAAAAAGTCACACTTCATGCCATACCTGTGACAGAGAAAGTGATTTTCTGACTAAAAGTAAAACTAGTTTGACCAAACATTTCTCTGTGGAAACACATGGATGTCCTCCTGCTTTTCAGGGAAAGGTGCAGAAACTGAAACTTTCAAGGAATCAAGTGACAGGCCATATATGTCAAGGGTCATCACCCTGGCTGTTCTGCTTATGTGTACAAGGCACGCTTAGTTCCCTTCTCTCCCAAATTTCTTTTTAACAAGGATCTAATTATTATGGCCACGTTCCAATTAAGAATATGTCACGTAGGTATGAGGCATTGGTTGGATAACTATTTTGTAAAATTATTTCAACTTGTTCTAGAAGCAAAATTCCTATTCATACTCTGACATGGCGCAGAAGAGAGGCAATATTTTGTAACAAACATGGATGACAAGATTTCAGGTGTATGAAGGTAAGAAGAAAGCAAGATCAAGATACATGTGTGTGTGTGTGTGTGTGTGTGTGTGTGTGTGTGTGTGTGTGTGTGTGTGTGTGTGTGAGCATGCATGTGTACTCACAGTCTCTTGTGAGAACTGAATCCAGAGTGGTACTGGTAGACATGTGCATGCATACACAGACTGTGGAAGTTATAGGCTGCAATGCTAGTCAGGTCTGAATGTTCATGGCTTCATGCAACACCATCTCTCACTGCACCTACTCTTCTCTACGGTTATGAAAATCTGCTTTGCCTTTTTTTTTTTTCTTTTTTTTTTTAATTTTAATTTCTTAATACAGATTATTTCTTATCATTGATTTTCTCTGATACAAATGTTTCTTGCAGTTTAAGTGCAGACTTTGGTTGAACTGGAGACATACTCCTACACAGCACATGTCACTATTGTCGCTAGACTTCTTACTTCACTAAGGGCTTCAAATAGTTAGGCATGAAAATACGGGAAAAATCTTGACAAGGGGTGGTAAGAGGCGAAGAGGGATCAGGAGAGTGGGGAGGGGGGATTACCCACCTCCCCCCCCCCCCCCCCTTCATTGGTTTTTTTTTTTTTTTTTCTCAATTAGACAGGTGCAATCTGGTGTATTCTGCACAATTTGAGAGAGAGTTTTAGTACTTTTACACAGACTGACATGTATAATTTTTCACACACACACACACACACAAAACACACACACACACACACACACACACACACACACACACACACACACACACACACACACACACACACACACACACACACACACACACACACACACACACACACACACACACACAGATCTGCCTTTCTGGCTGTAAACAAACAAAATAATTAATGGGCTTAACTGGTAATGTAACTATTCCTCTCTACACTTCTGTCACCTACTGGTGTTGTTCTCTTTACATGGGGCCCTCCAAACCCATACCACCTTTGGACCTATCATTCATGCCTGCTAGCACAGCACACACACACACACACACACACACACACACACACACACACACACACACACACACACACACACACACACACACACACACACACACACACACACACACACTGCATATCCCAGCCTTGTAATTTTTTTCTCAGATCTCTTGTCTCCCACAACTACTACTTCTATCCAATCCCACTTTAAACAATTTTTCACTCTGGATTTTTCTAAACTGGCTCTTCTGATTATGAGCAACTGCCCCACAATTGACCATTGTCACTTCTAGTGTCGCTGTACCAAGTGATGAATCATGCTGAATGAGAGACACACTCAAGTGACCATTAATTCTCAGGGATCTTCCCCCCTCTCATTTTTTTTTGTTTGCTTTGGCGGAAATGGATCTTTTTCTCCACTGAAAATATTCATCCAAGGTGGATATCAGCCAGACTGCGGACCACTTCCAGCCCTATTATCATAATCATTATCCTACTGAGTGCCATGGACCACAGCCCTGTCTATTATCATTATAATCCTACTGTGTGCCATAGACCACAGCCCAGTCTATTATCATTATATTTATAATCCTACTGTGTGCCCTGGACCATTTCCATCCCTGTCTGTTATCATTATAATCCTACTGTGTGCCATGGACCACAGCCCTGTCTATTATCATTAAAATCCTACTGTGTTACTGTTAGTGTGTACCAGGGACCATTTCCAGCCCTGTCTTATGTCTTTTATCATTATAATCCTACTGTATGCCATGGATCACAGCCCTGTCTATTATCATTATAATCCTACTGTATGGCATGGACCATTCCAGCCCTGTCTATTATTATTATATAATCCTACTGTGTGCCATGGACCACAGCCCTGTCTATTATCATTATAATCCTACTGTGTGCCATGGACCACAGCCCTGTCAATTATCATTATAACCCTACTGTGCCATGGACCACAGCCCTGTCTATCATCATTATAATCCTACTGTATGCCATGGACATGGACCACAGCCCTGTCTATTATCATTATAATCCTACTGTATGCTATGGCCCACAGCCCTGTCTATGATCATTATAATCCTACTGTGTGTCATGGACATGGGTGAAACTGGAAAAAAAAAATTGAAAAACTGTAAGGTCAGGGTCCAGGGGCTGCCTTGACCCTGGCGGTCCAGGGGCAGTGCCCTGGTGGGGGCCGGGGGGGGGGGGAGGGCGAAGCCCCTTGGCCGAAATTGATTTTTTGAAAAATTCAGACAGTTTTCGTGGCCTCTGGTGAAACGAAATTTGGAACTGAGGCCTTGTTTGAACACATTTATTTATTTATTGCTTATATGACAGTTTCCCATACATGAAGTGAGTTTTGTGTGTGTGTGTGTGTGTGTGTGTGTGTGTGTGTGTGTGTGTGTGTGTGTGTGTGTGTGTGTGTGTGTGTGTGTGTGTGTGTGTGTATACAGTGTGTGTGTGTGTGTGTGTGTGTGAAATACAGTGCAGTGAAACCTCTCTATTTAACCTTCCCTAATAAGACTCCCTCTCTAAAGTGACTCTAAATTCTGTGATGGTTCCACAAACTGTCTGTTAAATTACTAAAACTTTTTTTTTTAAATCCATGTTTCATGTTAATATCACAAATCTGTGCATTTTCTAAGGTCTTAATTGAGAGTTTCCACTGTACTTCCAAAACTAACCCATTTTATTACAACGAAGAAATAGAACCTTTAGTAGTTTTTCCCATCCTTTTTTCACAAAACTAATCCTCATATTTATTTTTCTTTATATTTTTTTTTTTTCTTTCTTTAAATATTTTTTTTCATACTATTATGTCTTTCTCTCTCTCTGCCTTACATCCATCTTTGTGTGTGTGTGCGTGTGTGTGCGTGCGTGCGTGTGCGTGTGTCACTTGTGTGGGGGGGGGGGGGGGGGGGGGGGGGGGGGGGGGGGGGGGGGGGGGGCATGAAGGGCTGCTGAAAAAGATTTGACTGAAATTCTAACCTTCATGCTTTTAACATGGTCCGGACTTCTGGCATGCTTTGCTAGCCGAGATTTTCCATTGGATCCATACTTGAGGTCCGAGTTGCACACGCGGCAAAACGCTACACCAGGTTTGTTCGTTTTCAAACACCAAACACGATGTTGTCGTTTTTCATCATCTATTTCGTTCAGCCAAGCCCATTTCCACTTATTTGTGATGCCTGCGTCTCTCTCCTCAACTGAGTCACCTTCTTTAAGATAGGACATTCTCACGGTTTCCAACAAACTCCTAACTCGAAATCTGGATTTCTCCAAATGGTACTTTATCTAAAAAAGAGTACTTCCGATTCGGCACTTCCGTTTTATGGTAAGGTGCACTCGATACGTAACTTGCGCAATTTTAGAGACTTTTCGAAAACCTTTTTTTTTTTTTTTTTTTTTTTTTTCCAGATATATGAAAAACGGAAAATTCCGTCTCGAATGATTTCATAAAACGGATTCCGTCCTCAGACTGAAGTAGTTTCACACATGCATGGACCACAGCCCTGTCTATTACCATTATAATCCTACTGTGTGCCATGGACCATTTTCAAGCCCTGTCTATTATCATAATAATCCTACTGTGTGCCATGGACCACAGCCCTGTCTATTATCATAATAATCCTACTGTGTGCCATGGACCACAACCCTGTCTATTATCATTATGACCACAGCCCTGTCCTGTCTATTATCATAATAATCCTACTGTGTGCCATGGACCACAGCCCTGTTTATTATCATTATAATCCTACTGTATGCCACGGACCACAGCCCCTGTCTATTATCATTATAATCCTACTGTGTGCCATGGACCACAGCCCTGTCTATTATCATTATAATCTTTCTGTGTGCCATGGACCTACCTGTGGGGCAGGCTGTGCAACTGATCAGTTCACCAGACATGTTGCCTCTCCTGTATCAGCATCTGGCCCACCACCTGCCTTCCTTCCATTGCCCTCCCATACTGCACCTCCTGCACGAGGGAGTCTCCATGGTCGTGCATCGTCATACATGTCCGCCTCCTCCATCACCTGCCTCCCTGCAAAGTCCAAAGTGACCTGGTGACGCATACAGCTACGTCGTCATCTTTTCAAATAGCTGATGAAAAGCTTCAAAATTTGCAAACCACAATAATTTCATGATGTCTTTTTTTTTCTTGTTGTTTATTCTCCATCGTCCCCACCCCACCCCCCCTAGCTTCACACCATTCCTCCCCCTTCCTTCTGTTTTATTTTTAGAGACCACCTCCACATACACTGTCCCTGTCAAAGTTGTAACTGGCCAACAGGAGTTATCGTTGACACCATTCCTCCCCCTTCCTCCTTCTGTTTTATTTACAGAGCAGCTCCACACACACTGTGCCTGTCAAAGTTGTAACTGGCCAACAGGAGTTAATAATAATAATATAATAATAATAACGTACATTTATAGAGCGCCCTTTCTCACTAGAGCTCACAGCGCTTTACAATAATCAACTATAAACATGTAACACTCATTTACACAACGGGCTGCCTACCTGGGTAGTGCCGACTGAAGAGCTGCCAGCTGGCGCTTCATTCGGTCGTTTCCCGTGTCATCCAGTCAGTATCGTTCAATATCGATCACTCATTTCCTTACTTCCTTCATTCTTTCCATTTCTCACTCAGGGTGCATGCTATGTGTAACGTGTCATCCATACCAACGGCCAAACTGGCCTACTCTTCCGAATGTTGGTGATGGGATTTTACGTGTGTGCAAGATGTTATGCGTGCGTTCACACACGTTGACACCATTCCTCCCCCTTCCTCCTTCTGTTTTATTTAGAGAGCACCTCCACACACACTGTGTATGCCAAAGTTCTAACTGGCCAACAGGAGTTATCGTTCCTAGGCACACGTGAGCATCAACCCAAGGGGAATAAGACAGGCCATTAGCTGGACTATTTTTTCAGACCAAAAAGAAAAACAAAACAAAAAACCCACAGTACTTTTTTTCCCGCAATATGTTATTGTATGGCATGTCAGAAGTTGACATTCCCCTAGCAGGATAGCAGAACAAAACTGTTGTTGCCCAGGGTGTAGCCGCTGTCGCATGTTAACTGCAGGGAGCCACAGGTGAGAGCTGAGCGCCCAGTGACGACCACAGATGGATGTGCAGCCCTAAGAAGGACTTGGCAAGCATGTCCATCACAGATGCTACCTTTACCGGACACCCCACACACCCCGGGCAACATTTGGCAGGCTGGCAAAACCAGGTGAGGGTAGCTGACAGGTCTCAAACCTTGGTGAGATTAGAGTTTGTCTACCTAAGCATGTGAAGACGACTCGGAGGACGGCGCCGAATAAATCACAAACTGATTCAAACGGGCAGCAAGGTGGCTCCCAGCAATGCATTGTAGAGTGCACAGAGCATGGTGAGACACAAAAGACATCATGGTCATCCAATGCATCTGACTCCATTTCCAGCCATCTTGACCCTGTCTTGCTGCTGGACTCCGATGAGTCAATGAGAGAGTGTGAACGAACTGAACTGCACAACTTTAAACAAAGTCACTGCGCAATTTCTAAACATCATCATCATCATCATCATCATCATCATCATCATCATCATCATCCATCCCTATTCGCCTCATACCTATTATTTCTTTCCCAAGTCCTGTGGCGATGGGCGAGTGTCGAAGAAGCAGGTGGGAGTACACTGGCAGCCTTAGCCTAAAACCTGCTCACAGGCGGCTTAGGCCATAGGGTCATTGTCCACTGAACTGGAACAGCAGTTTAAACTGGGCAGCCACCTGAGCATCTGAGCAGTCTTTCTTAGGATAGCACTGCTCACCTGCACTGCACAGCATGAGGAATGGGTGAGAAAAAGGTGTCTTAAACATTGGTTCTTCCTTGCCAGCCTACCGCAGCTGGAGGGGACCCCATAACAGCGGTCGAAATTTCAAAGAAAAAAAGACAAGGATTATTCCTCTTACCTTTGGCAGATGGAATGTGCACACCCTCCTGGATCGAGACATTGCAAACAGGCCTCACAGGAGAACAGTTGTAACTGGAAAAAAAACTCAACTCAACTGGTATAACATCGACATCACAGCCTTGAGTGAGACCCGGCTTGTGCGACAGGGCAAACACTGTGAATGGGGCTGAGTCTAGTGTCGGCTTTGCAGTGAAGACAGCTCTTGCTGGCAAGCTAGCTGGGCCTCCAAAGGAGGGCACAACAGGCAGATGACCATGAAAGTCCCCCTTTCATTTGGAAACAACCACCTGACACTTCTCAGCACCTACCCAGATGATGTGAAGGACAAATTCTACAAGGACCTTAACTCTTCATTGCTGCAGTTCCAAAAGCAGACAAGCTTACCATACCTGGTGATTGCAACTCTAGAGTCAGCTCTAACAGTGACTCCTGGGAAGGAGTCATCTGCAAACACGGAATAGGCCACTACAACAGCAACAGTCTCCTGCTATACTGCTGAAGAGATTGTGGGACCAGCAGCCAAGAACACAAGGACTGGTTTGATGAGAACTGCAATGACATCCAGCAGCTACTGGATGAGAAACATCTGCCTCTTCTGCCTGCTTCTTACCTCAGTGACACCAACTCCACCTCCAAGAAAGATGCATTCAACAACATATGCAAAACAGTTCAATCGGTACTAGACAGAAGATGCAGAGACATGGCTGAACAACAAAGCTGACGAGATCCCAGGATATGCTTATAAGCATGATATACAGAATTTTTATGATGCGTTGAAAGAAATTAATGACCTACATCATCAGGGTCATCCCCTCAGTTCAGCACTGATGGAAACACATTAATCACTGACAAGGAAAAGATCTTGGAATGCTGGGCAGAACATTTCAACAGTGTACTAAACCACCCCATCTATATCATGACAAAGCAATCGACCGGCTCCCACAATTGCCAACCAACAAAGAAATGGATGAACCACCAACCCTCTTGGAGACCAGAAAGCAATATGTTTGCTGTCCAGTGGCAAAGCTCCAGATTCAGACTCCATACCAGCTTACGTCTACAAAGAAGGTGGCACAGCTCTGACTGAAAAACTTCATTTGTTTTTCCTGATGTGCAACAGGAGACCATCCCTCAGGAGTTCAAAGATGCATCTATGTTCCATTCCTACAAGCACAAAGGGAACATCCAGGCTTGTGACAACCACCAAGGCATATCCCTCCTTTCTACAGGAGGCAAGATACTTGCCAGGATTTGGCTGAACCGCCTTATAACACACCTTGAACAAGAACTTTTACTTGAGAGCCAGTGCAGCTTCAGAAAAGACAGAGGAACCATTGTTATGGTATTTGTTGCTAGACAGCTCCAAAAAAAATGTCAGGAACAAAATGCTGACCTGTTTTCCACCAATGTCGACCTGACCAAGGCCTTCAATACTGTCAATACACAGGGCCTGTGGAAGATCATGGCCAAATGTGGATGCCCACCGAAACTCATCTCCATGGTGCGGCAATTCCACGACGGCATGCAAGCCCATGCCCAGGACAATGGAGAGACATCTAGCCCATTCCCTGTCAAAATGGTGTAAAGCAAGGCTGTGTTTTGGCACCCACTCTGTTCAGCATCATGTTCTCTGCAGTGCTGTTTGACACCTTCAGAGAATGAGACATAGACACCAACATCAGATCAGAACCGATGGAAAGCTGTTTGACCTCAAAAGCTTCAGCCAAATTTAAGGTAATGACAGACATCATCAGGGACTTTCTGTTTGCTGATGACTGCGCTCTCAATGCTGGCCCAGAAACCGATATGCAATACAGCATCAACAAGTTCTCCGTAGCATGCGCCAACTTCGATCTCACCATAAATACACAGAAGATGGAAGTTCTGCATCAGCCTTCACCAGGCAGACCCTACCATGAACCTAACATCGCAGTTAATGGTGTGAGACTTGTTTGCAATGAGTAAATTCACCAACCCTGCTAGCACCCTGTCCCAGAATGTCACCATCAACGATGAAGCGAGCATCAGAATTGCAAAAGCAACATTTGGCGGACACACTCCAAAGTTTGGAATAGAAGAGGCATCAGTCTCGAGACCAAGCTGAAGGTGTGCAGAGCAGTTGTTCTCCCCACACTCCTCTATGCATGTAAAACATGGAGAGCGCACCAATGGCATACCAATAAGATGGATCACTTCCACACAACCTACCTCAGAAGATTGTTAAACACAAAATGGCAGGACAAAATCCCAGACACAGAGGTGCTCAACCAAGCAGGCCTGCTGAGCGTACACACCATCCAGATGCTGTCTCAGCTTCCATGGGTAAGTCATGTAGCTCGCATGCCAGACCAGCAGCTACAAAGAAACTCTTCTACAGAGAGCCGAAAAAAAGGAAGGAAAGCGTTCCATGGAGGTCAGAAGAAACACAACAAAAACACTCTTAAAACATCCTAATAAGCCTTTGACATCAGTCCTGACACATGGGAACAAACTGCTATGGATCAAGCGCCACTCTATCCACAAGTTGCCAATGTATGTGAAGAAAGGAGGACAGCTGCAGAGCAACAAAACACACAGGCAACGAAAACCCACGGCAGCAACCAAAGGCTGGCCACATTACCTGTCTAAGCTGTCACAGCACATTCCCAGCAGGCATCGGCTTGATAAGCTACCTGCATATCCACAAATCATCTCACCACCTGCACACACACACACGCGCGCACACACACACACACACACACACACACACACACACACACACACACACACACACACACACACACACACACACACACACACACACACACACACACACACTTCAACCCCTAAATGACTGAAGTGGTCCTCGTCGATTTGACCGACAAATAACAGAGCAGTACAAGGACAATTTTCATTTGAGAAGCACTCAAACCTGTGATAGGTGAAAGCAACATTGAATATGTCTATATGAGAAAAAGGAACATTTATGAAAAAAAAAATCTTGCAATTCCCCGTGAATATCCCAATAGTCAGAAGACGTATTCCAAGACAAATGCATGTTTCTGACACACTTTTTTCAACTACAAATGTTTGTAAGAAGCACCCGTAAAAAATCTGTTTGAGTATTCATCCACATATGGAGTGCTTTGTTCTCTGTGTGCATGTCTGTTGATTTCATGGCTGAAGTGTTCCATCCTTAGATGATGACAAGTCTATTTTCAGTGCTTCTCAATTCAAGCAGGGTATATGCAAGCTACAAATTTTGCAACAAAACTGAAATCACACTACACTTTTTTAGTTTCAAAGTAAGATGACTGCAGGCAGAAACTGAAACAAAAGAAAAATTGCTGTACCGCCAGACAAAGGACAAACAAATCACAGAAACAATACCAGACATTTTGACTTCTTTGGTCTTCTTCAGGCAGTACGAACACATATATTTTAGACAGACACATATCTTCAAACTGGGGACAAAATGGATGTGGAATGGCCACAGACAGGCACATATCTCCTTAAATCAAAGTGGTATCAAAACTATATATCACATGAACATGGACCAAATGGAATATCCATGTGTCTGTGGAAGCGTTTCGCTACCACCCGTGGCATGAAGATCCACAGGACAAAGATGGGATGTGTGAAGATTCATCTGAATGAGCAGCAGCGCACTGCATCAGCAGATAAGACGTCGGAAGACCAAGGCCAGGATTTAAACCACAGTGCCAAGGACATCCACGCTGTTGGTTCGGATGAGGAATTTGCACAGGCCCTCGATGCCAGGCGCTGAAAACTCAGCTGCCACGAGCAAACGAGACTAAAGATTGGGAGGAACTGGATGCAAAAATCGTCCAAAGACTCGACGCACTGATAGGGAAAAGCACCCTGGAACACAAACTAGCCACATATGGGGACATTGTGTATGCCACATGTAGAGACGCCTATGGAGCAAAACTACCCAAGAGAAAACACCTCCAAAGAAATCCAGACGCCAAGAAGAGATGGACAAGATCAGGGTCCAAAGAAAAACCTCAAGAAGCAAATGAAGACTGCACTGCCAGCTGAAAAACAAGGCTTGGAAAAACTCTGGGAAGAGACCTGAAAGCAAAACACAGCGCCCTCAGCAAAGCGGAATCTGCGAGGAAGAGGAAGAGCAAAAAAAGAAGAACACAAGAGCGCTTCTTCAGAGACCCCTTCCAGTTTGCCAGAACTCTGTTTGAGCAGCCAAAATCTGGGACCCTAAGGGTGGACAAAGGAGTTCTTGAGCAGCATCTGAGGAAAACATACTCTGACTCACAGAGCAAAGCACCACTCGACATTCAAGGTCTGGTGTGGCCAACCATCCCTGAGGAACAGTTCAATGACAAGCCTCCAACGTTGGCGGAAAATCAAAGGTGGTCGACAAAGCCAGAGCCAAATCATCACCAGGGCCAAACGGAGTACCTTACCAGCTGTACAAGAAATGTCCCAAGGTGCTGGAGTGGCTCCACAGGCTGCTGCGATCAGCTTGGAGAAACCAGAAGATCAGCGGCCAGTGGATGACGGCAGAAGGTGTGTACATCCCCAAAGAGCAAAACTCATGTGACATCAGCCAGTTCAGGCCAATATCACTACTGAACGTCGAAGGGAAAATCTTCTTCTCTGTCATGGCAGCAAGGCTGACCAGGTACCTCATGGAAAACAACTACTTGGATGTGTCAGTCCAGAAAGGTGGCATCCCAGGCGTGGCTGGCTGTGTAGAACACGCCACAATGATCTGGGACGCAATCCAAAGAGCAAAAACAGAAAAGAGAGACCTGGACGTGGACGTAGTGTGGCTTGATCTGGCAAACGCATATGGATCTGTACCCCATGAGATGATACAGTTGGCTCTTGAGATGTACCATGTGCCAAAGAACATCCGCGACATGCTCAAGAAGTACTTCAATGGCTTCTCAATGCGGTTCTCTACCAAGGAGTACACAACAGATTGGATCAACTTGGAAGTGGGCATTGCAATGGGCTGTGCAATTTCCCCAATACTGTTCGTGTTGGCAATGGAAGTCATCTTGAAAGCAGCAACAGCAACGCAAGACAAACAGACCTTG
>JADBJO010007311.1:0-33369 GCA_016801955.1 Conus betulinus | reverse complement strand
CTATCATTGAAAGAAGATAGCTGCACGGCTTGTTCAGGCTTTCTGGAGGGCAGTTAAGGTAGTAAATATCAGTGAATCGTGCACTTCATAGTAGAAGCATGCCATTTGCATGTGGATACCTAGACACTTCCTGAATGATATGAGAGAGGGAAACACAATGGGTGTGACCTCTGGAGGGCGTGGCCATACATTTAATTAGGTCAGTGTGTCACGTTCTTTCTTTTTCGTTTTTTGCACAAAACAATGCATTCTTGCAACAAAAAAACTGTTTCAGAATAACCCTGAGTCGATAAGATGTATGAAGACACAAGCCTATATTGAAGCTAACTTGTAAGACTCTAATAAAGTAGGTCATTTAAAAGTAGGTCAAAGTCCTTAAAATCTTATTGTTTTTATTTTTTTACATTTTGTTTGCTCCAAGTAGTTTGCAAAGTTCATAAACTATCAGTGATTACCTTTATAGCAGAAAAAAAAATGTAAACTTATTTTTTGAAATGAAAACAAGCATTTTGTCACTTAAAAAAACAAGTAGGTCAAGTATTTTTGACTTCTTAATGGCTTATCTTTACATGTTTTGGTATCAGATTTAACCAATTCAGCTGCTTCTAGAAGGGAAAAGATGGGGTTTCAAGTACTTGATTGTCTCTATACTTATTGCCTAAGCTGACAGACTGTTGAGTTGCCTTTTTATATCGCAAGATTTGACCTATTTAGGACTCATTTGCTATCAATATACTATGTGTTGGTTGGAACCGTTAGAATACGTCAGGGTGGTTTTTCTTCCAGCACTGCCAAATCTCGGATGTGAACTGCCAACCAGCGAGCATAGTTGACATGATCAATGGCAAACATCCAAGGTACCAACTTCGTCAGGCATTGGACATACATCTTGAAGTGTCCTGTGCGGATTGCATAGAAAAGCTGAAAAATACATAACTGGAAGTCCAGGGCCGTAGTCCAGTATGCAGACTGTGGCTGTTCATCTGCCATCTTCATGCTCCAGTCGTGGAAACCCAAAGAAGTGCTCGGGTCTGACTCCAGAAACTTTGTGTATGCACGCCACTGCAAAAAAATGTGTAATGCAGCTGCCGTAACTTGGTGGGCATGCCTTGTTCTGGTCAGATGAGCTGCTTTGGCTAACAACTCAGCAATACCAGAGGATGCAGTCTCGGCTAGTGTGATGGCAGTATTCCATCCTGAACCCTTCAGCCAGTCCCCAAGCGTTTTGAACGCTGCCATTTTTATGTGAAAGGCTGCTAGCATGATGACAAAGTGTTTCTCACCAAATGTGTCTGGTCAGCACCACTGAATTTCCTTTGCCAAGGCAAACAGTGGCTGGTCCATGCCAAGCACAGGTGTTCGTCCTGGATTGAGGTGTTGGGTGGCTGCTTTTTCCGGTCATGACATGTCTGATTAGGGAAGTGGAGTGTGCATTGTCCACATGGAGAGGTAGGAGTCCAGTGATGGCAGATGGCATGCCATCTTGTAGCTGAAGAGATGCATGATAAGCAGCCCATGAAATTCCATCTTCATTGTTCACAGGCTCTGTCTCCAGTGCTGCTGAGACATGTTTCAACCAGGCATACTCCTTGGTGCAGCTTTGAATCTCAGGACTGATGTCTGGCTGATTACCTGCTGGTAATGGAGGGCACCAGATGTTTCCTGGTGTGGGTCAGGCACAGGAAACACATTGATGTATTCAGGTGGCAACAAAGGAATGGTGCGATTTCGGCTGTTTGCTCCATCCTCAATAAGTGGCCTCTCTTGCTGTTCACCATCATCTTCACTGAGTCTGTGCTGAACGAGGGAAATGCTGCTCCCATGGAAAGAATCTGATGAGGTCGTTGAAGTGGGATTGTGGTCTATATTGTCAGCTATACCAGCTACAAACAAACCTTTTGTCATGTTTGTTGGTACAACGTTTTCCTCCTCAAATCGTCTGCACACCTTGTGTGCTATTTCAGATGAAATTGACATCACCCTGTCATAAGAAATCCCAAGTCCAAGATCAGAAAGTATGGTAATGAGTCCCTTCTAAGTTCTTTTTCTGCGCGCAATTTCAGACCAAGATAAATTGGTAGAGGGGTTTCGGTCTTTCTTGTGGCGCTGAAATTTTGTGTCCTTTCCAATCCTTCAACAACTGAAAACAATCAGTTCCTTTGCAATCCTTCGACAACTGAAAACAATCAGTTGGGAAAGAGTGAGAACTGCTTGTCTTTGAGGTGTTGCATCATACTCTGATTGATCAATAGATGTTGGGCCATCAAGGATAAAGCTCATGCGCTTTCAGAGAGGCTGGAACTGACTGTTCTTGGCAGGTGTCTTCAAAGACTCCTTTGAATTCCCTTTTCCCTTCAATATGTCTTTCCTTATGATCTGGGCTGCTTTGACCAATGAAGAGCATCAGAATCAATAGCGCACACTTTTTTCAAAGCATCACCCAGGTCTTTGTCAAATACAAGTATGACGTCTCTCCCTTGATATGCACACTTCAGATCTGATATGGCTGCTTCAGTCTTTTTTTTTTTTTAGGCGTGTAGAATGTACCTTTTCGTCATTTAAACCAAAATGTGAGAGACGAGAAGTATATAGACGAAAGTAGAAATGTCATGCAAAGACAGGGGCTGTTTGGGGATTATCTCGGAAGCTTTCAATATAAGCCACAACCTCAGCAAATGCAATAGCATGTGTGTGTTGATCTGTTTGTTGTTTCTTCTGATCTTGTGCCTGGTTTGCTGCTGGTACACGTCTGTAGAAGGCAGACAGGCATTTAATGTGATAATGACAATCCATTGCACCATGTTTTTTGACAGCAAGTTTTGTGAGTAGCTCTTGATCGTTCAGTTGCTGAGCATGTGCACGAACTTTTATCATCCAGGGGCAAAGTAAAGAGCATGATGAAGCCCTGCTGCACCGGGAGATCCATTGCAGAAAAAGCATGTTGGTCCTGTGCCCATCTCATCTGTCTCACAGCTAGATTCATCTGCAAGTTTCCGTGTTTTCACAGGACTGGGTTTGTCACTTGTTGGCTTTCTTTCCTGTTTTAAACCGTGTTGCTTATTTTTTGCACGACAGGATTTGTGCCAAGAAGCTTTGTGCTTCTCAAAGGTCTCCTCAAAATCATTTCCTTCATCCAGTTTAGACAATGGAATAGAAAGTGGGGACTCACCCAACTCCTGAAAAGCTGTCAAATTGTAAGCAACGTAGGTATACCTGCTCCATCTCCTTTTGCTCCCTTTGCTGGGCATATCAAAGGTGCTTTGCTTAATAGGTTCTGGCACAGAGCGCACAGATTCCAGTCAACTGTCAAGTCATCAACTACTTCAGAGGGAAATGGTACACTGGGGTCGTCTATCCTCTTATAGTCACGAGACATCGCCACTTTCTCACTGCCTACAGACTGGGAACTGCAACAAAGACAAAAAAAAGCAAAACCAGAGTTTTGACGCCAAGGGATGACCATACAATTTGCACTGATCAGTTTTGATTCCGATATGATGACAACCAACTTAGCAAGTTCACAGAACTGATTTTTATTTTTTGTTTTATTATTTGAGCATTTATCATCAATACAATTAAAATTCATGTTGATACGAGCTTATAATTGATATTGTTCTTGTAATAAGAACTGTGGCATTTGTGGTCAAACAGACACTGGCAGTAATATACAAAAAAAAAAAAAAAAAAAAAACAAGAATCGCATCGGAATTCTGGCTGAATGCAGTCTTTATCTTAAGAAGAACAACGTGAATATTTCTGATCTAAAAAAACGATTTTTAATCATTAAAAGTTAAAATGGAAATAAAAACTGGTTAAATAATGTATGTAAACTCACCAGCTGTGAAAAGGTTGTTTAGTCACAGTCAAATAGCTGCATCATGCTGAAAGCCGCTCCAAATGCGCTGAAATTGATTTTACAAAAAGACATAAAAATCAGTACACCAAGAATGAAACAAAGCCGTTCGCACGCGTGGTGGCCACGACCGGTGATACATTTTTTTGCACCCTCATAGGAATATTTGCAACCTAATCAGTCTTCTATGTATTTTTCCCTGATCACAAGTAATGTACATAGACATTTCTGTTCTCAATTTTATTTTATATTCACATGTCACAAACGTTATTTAAACGGAAGAAACTAATAGAACACCAAGTGAAACGTGTTACTTTTCACGTGGTTGACTCGTCTAAGTGTACACCGCTAGCGGCGATGACAGATCAGAGCAGGCGCGAGTCTGCTCCCCGACATTGGCAGCGGGATGCTTTGGCTGGTGCTATGGTGTTCTGATTGTGTATCACTGCTCCTAACACAGGGGGCTGTGATCGTGTTTCCCTCTCCAGACATAATCAGCATGGTTCATAGTATCATTGTGCAAGAGGAAATGTTTCTACTAAAAATCGCAAGTCTCCTCTGACACTCCACTCTTCTCCTCTGACACTCCACTCTTCTCCTCTGACACTCCACCCTTCTCCTCTGACACTCCACCCTTCTCCTCTGACTGTCCACCGCTCTCCTCTGACTCCACTCTTCTCCTCTGACACTCCACTCTTCTCCTCTGACACTCCACTCTTCTCTCTGACACTCCACCCTTCTCCTCCGACTGTCCACCGCTCTCTCTTCTGACACTCCACTCTTCTCCTCTGACACTCCACCCTTCTCCTCTGACACTTCACTCTTCTCCTCTGACACTCCACCCTTCTCCTCCGACTGTCCACCGCTCTCCTCTGACACTCCACTCTTCTCCTCTGACACTCCACTCTTCTCCTCTGACACTCCACTCTTCTCCTCTGACACTCCACCCCTCTCCTCTGACTGCCCACCCCTCTCCTCTGACTGTCCACCCCTCTCCTCTGACTGCCCATCCCTCTCCTCCTCTGACTGTCCACCGCTCTCCTCTGACACTCCACCCTTTTCCTCTGGACACTCCACTCTTCTCCTCTGACACTCCACCCCTCTCCTCTGACACTCCACCCTTCTCCTCCGACTGTCCACCGCTCTCCTCTGACACTCCACCCCTCTCCTCTGACACTCATCCTCTGACACGCCTCTCCTCTGACCGTAGACTTCCATCCCTTTCCTTCCTCTCCTCCCGTGTCAATCCTCCAGTCTCCCCACTACCACCTTCGCTATGCTCTTCCTCCTCCATGCTACTCTTGCCGTGCTGTCTCTGATTTCGATTTTTAAACATATCAGGTATTGTTCTTTGGACTTTGACCAAAGCGAAGTATTTGTACATCCTTTCTGTGAAAGTATCCAACGGGCGTAAAAGAAAGTCGACATCACTGGATTGAAGACAAAACATTCTCAGTGTGTTCAAAGACTCAAGTGCCTGCAACTTTGTTATGCGTTGTCCAGTCTCCTCATCATGTGGTTCATCGTCATTGTCAGAGTCAACATGAGACATTTCTGGTGGCTGAGAGTCTGAAAAAGCATGCTGACTAGGTGCTGACGGCTGGGCGCATGTATGCTCGTCATCATCAACGTGGAAGTAGTCATCTGGAGTGACATTCCATTCCCTGTAAAGTCTTTCCAGAAGTGGGTCTAGCTTTGTGGGGTCAGCCTCACCCTTGGAAGAGTCATCATGGGAACGGCTGTTCTCTTCACGGTTTCTGCTGTCTTCTTGGGAACTGTGGTCACTGTCACGGATCTTTTCTCTGACGAATCCTGCTTTTCGAAAACAATTTGCGATTGTATTTGCAGACACATTCTCCCATGCCCTTCTTTAGCATTGTCAAAGCATTAAGGATGTTGATGGTTTTCATTTCAACTCCTGCGTCAAAATGGCCGATCAGGTTCTTCACGTACGAGGTCCTGTAGTGAACTTTTATGTTGAGGATCACACCTTGGTCAACAGTTGCACCTTGGAAGTTGCGTTTGGTGGCAAAAATAAAAACTTCGGTCGCCACCAGCTTCAAGGGTCTGCATTTGTGCGCCGTGCAAACTGTCCATCACGAGCAGCACATGTGTCTTCTGGGAGTGCATCTTTCTGTCAAACTCAATGAGCCATTCTGTGAACAGCTCACTGGTCATCCATGCTCTCGGGCTCGCTGCATAACGAACGGGCAATGACCGCATGCCTGCAAAAAACATCTCGGATTTTGGTATTTGCCAATGGCAAAGATGGGTTCTTTCTCTGTTCCGTTCATGTTCGTGCAAACCAGAAATGTTATCCGCTCTTTTGATTTTTTCCCACCCTGGCAGGTATCTCCTTTAAATGCTAGACTGCAAATGAAGAAAAACAAATCCTACCGCATGTACTGCTTCTCGCGTCCGTGTTTTGATGGATCAGTGGAAGAAGATCTGAACTGTTCCTTGTACTTTTCCTTGTTTTTCATGATGGTAGATAGCGTGTTGTGTGGAATTCCAAATTCTTCTGCTATTACTTTCTTTGTCTTGAAAGGGCTGCTTTCAACTTCGTTAATGAGTTCAATCTTTCTCTTTAGCGAAAGCGTCTGCTTTTTCTGGGACGCCATTTTTCGATTTCTGGCAGACGTCAGGGGAGAAAGTGTACTACGTCATCACTCCAACAATAACCCCTATTACTATTTCCGCACCCTTAGGCTATAAGTGACTCGTTTTCAGCATCTCTTGCTTCACTTACCACGTTTTAGATGTCGACTTATCCGGAGGTTTCAGGAAAAGTACGTCGATTTACGCGATGTGTCGAGTTTAAGCGACGTCGATTTATAAGTCGAAAATTAAGTCACATAAAGAAGGCTTTTCGCCGGGAAAATGAAAAAAGCGTCGACTTATCCGAATGTCGATTTATCCGATGTCGACTTATCAAAAATATACTGTATATGCATTTGTTTCACGAAACTTGAGATGTGTGTGTTCACAATACACTTTTGTCGTTGAGTGTGTTGACGCACGTCGTTTGCATTCTGATCAAATTGCAAAACAAATTTCAGGGTCTTCAATAATAATGAGCAATCGCTTGTTTGAAAATCACATCAGCATTGGTGAGAGAGAGAGAGAGATGAGAGAGAGAGAGAGAGAGAGAGAGAGAGAGAGAGAGAGAGAGAGAGAGACGAGAGGAGAGAGAGAGAGACACTGAGCATAAAATGTTTTTAATGTTATTGGGGGGGGGGGGGGGGGGGGGGGGGGGGGGGAGGGGGGGGGGGGGGGGGAGGGGAGGGGGGGAGAAGGATACAGCCTCGGGGGGGGGGGGGGGGGGGGGGGGGGGGGGGGGGGGAGGAGAGAGAGAGAGAGGGGAGGGAGAGGAGGGGGTGGTGGGAGAGTGGGGGGGAGGGGAGAAGGAGGGGGGAAGGGAGAGAGATGGGGACTGGAGAGATGGGGATGTGGGAGGGAGTTTAATGCAGCGGAGAGAGGTGAGAGAGTGGAGAAAGAGCGGGGGGGGGGGGGGGGGGAGGTGGGGGGAGGGGAGAGAGAGAGAGAGAGGGGAGATGAGAGGGAGGGGGGAGAGGAGAGAGAGAGAGAGAGAGAGAGAGAGAGGAGAGAGGAGAGCGAGGAGGGGAGAATGGAGAGAGAGGTGGAGAGGAGACAGGAGAGGAGGAGGAGAGAGAGAGAGAGGGGAGAGAGAGAGGAGAGAGAGGAGAGAGGGAGTTGAGAGAGAGAGAGAGAGAGAGGGCAACATTGTTAAATGCATGAAAAATGCGCATTTTAGAGAGAGAGGGGAGGGGGGGATGATGGGCCAATGTGCACTTGATTTAGGGGGCCGGCAGAGATAGAGACAGAGAGAGGAGAGAGAGGAGAGAATGGGAGAGAGGAGAGGGGGTGACGAGAGAGGAGAGAGAGGGGCAGAGCAGAGGAGAGAGAGTGCGGCCTGCGAGAGGGAGAGAAAAAAAAACATTTGAGACTTTCTTCTTATCACGGAATGATTAATGTGCAACTTGATTTATTGCCGGCATTGATTTTACAGTGGAGAAGAAAAAGAAAACACCGAAGGTGTTGGGGAGAACCCAGAGAAGCACTGTCTTGATATCAAGGGACATAACTGCTCCTGAACAGAGGTGAATCAGACTACAGGATGCAACTCATAACAGCCTTAAAGTAGCATCCCCATGGGTGTACCCAGCCCGTATTACATGACTGCAAAGCCCACCGGCAAAAAACACCACCCTCCAGCTGTCGAGCACACCCCACAGACCCAATCACCCCTACCCACGGACAGATGAAGACAGTGCCACTCCAGATACAGCCAAGCTTTCGCCATACGGTCTTATGTGCCCTCAGAGAGAATCCAAAGTTGTGGTCTTTCCCACTGTCAACAGGACTTTCCCAGTGGTCAGTGGGTCTTTCCTCACCGTCACTGGACCTTTCTCCAGGGTCAGCCTAGTTAAGACAAAGAAGAAAAAGAAACACCCGAAGGTGCTAGGGAGGACCCAGAAAAGCACTGTCTTCACTTGCCTTTAGAGGAGTCCTGTACCACCTTTGGAGGTCTGCGCTGTGTTGACGATGGGTACATGCATGCGCAGGACACTCCATTAAGATATCAAGGGACATAACTGCTCCTGAACAGAGGTAAATCAGACTACAGGATGCAACTCATAACAGCCTTAAAGTAGCATCCCCATGGGTGTACCAGCCAACGGAATGATTAATGTGCAACTTGATTTATTGCCGACATTGATTTTACAGTGAAGGTTACTCGATGTGAAATGTCATAAGTTCTTCATTACAAGAAACGACAGAAAACAGCCAGTATATTTTGTGACAGCGCTGTTTGGTTGAGAACAACTTGTCAACAGTCTAGAAACAAACTAACTGACTACTGGCTACACAATGTACCGTCCTCTCTCTCGTCCGTCATTCTTCAGTGTATTTGGAAGCCCAACTGTTTAGTTAACATCCATTGACTTTAATCCATGACTTTTATCAAGAAGTTTTAAAACATTGTATTACACTGGCTTACGTACTTCTATTGTGTTTTTTTATTAATGAATTTTGTTATAACATCAAACAGCCGAGAGTATGGATGGTAACAGGGCATATAGTTTTAAAACATCATTATTGTGTATTGCTCAGGCTTACTTATTCAACTTCGCAGGCTACTAGGAATCTGGGCGGCTTCTCCCTGGAATAGCGCGTTACCTAAAGTATATGGCGCCATCCCATAACTTTCTCCGTCGTCCCTCTCCTTCTGCCTCCTTACATCCGAGTAATAGGGACACACAAATAAGTAGGCGAAACACGAGGCGTTTCGACCTCTTTGGTCTTCTTCAGGCAAGGTAAACAAAATTTAGGACAATGAAAAACGAAGAACGAGCAATTAGATAAACAATATTTAGGACAATACAAATGAAAAACGAGCAATTAGAGAAACAACGTTTAGGACAATCAAGTCAAGTCAAGTCAAGTCAAGTAAACTTTATTATCTCAATTTGAGAAATTAATTTGTGGTCACACACATTCACAGCAAATAAACAATAATTTAGCCACATTACCCATTTTCTCACATACGACATACATTCATATAGAGGAATTTGGATTTCAATTAAACATCTTCTCGGTTCATGAAATCAATGGACAGGGGAATAAAACTTTGTTTAAATCTGACACTTCTGCATTTAACCGATCGATATCTTCGTCCTGACTGAAGAAGGTCATACTGATTTGCAAGAACGTGGGTCTGGTCACACGTAATCTTCTTCGCTTTACAAACAACACGGCACCTGTATAGCTCACTCAGACTTTTTGTCTCTCACCAACGATTTTTCCTCCCACGTTCACCACTTTCTCAAGCACATTTCTGCTCAATGAAAACAAAGAACGAGCAATTAGAGAAACAATGTTTAGGACAATGACAACGAAGAACGAGTAATTAGAGCAATTGTTCGTTCTTCGTTTTCATTGTCCTGAATGTTGTTAATCTTGCCTGAAGAAGAAGCCAAAAGAGGTCGAAACGCGCCTGCAGTCACCTCACTTTGAAACTAACGTCCGTGTATTGCTCATTAATACACCTGCTGCTGAGAAAAGGAACCCTCTCTGTCTCTCTGTCTCTCTGTCTGTCTGTCTGTCTGTCTCTCTCTCTCTCTCGATGATCACATCAAGATGGCGTCGAGCGGCAGGGTTGTGTGTGAGCTCTCAGCAAAATAAGCGTGCTAGGTCGGAACGACGACAGTGTCGGTGGTGAAATTAGCACGAAAGTGGATGTAAGAGTGTCAGTGAATGCTGTGTGTGATTAGAAGAAGAAAATGGTGGAATTAGAGCTGTGGAGAGCAAAAATTGGTTTTGTTTGGGGGGGGACCGGGGAGGTTGAAAGTAAACAGAAAAGATGGCGTCAAGGAAAAAGTGTTGGGAGTGAGTGAAGTGCTACGTTTTGTGTTCGAACTGGTTTGTGCAATCCTGCTGACATGGTACGCGCTGCAGATGGTCGAGGTGGCCTTCGGCCCCCGCTCAGTGAGTGTAGAGACTGGACTCGCAGTGTCTTCGCAAACGGGGCTCTGGAATGAGATGACTAAAAGAGGGGCGGGCCGTGTCGAAAGCGAAACAGCGGACGGCCAGCCATGGCGGGTCGCGGTCGATACGGCGTTACAGTGGCAGGAGTGGGGAGCAGGAACGCACGGATATCCTAGCCAGACTGCCGCAATGATGATCACGAGAACGATGGGCGTGATCGCGACCTTGGTGAACGCAATGTACCTGGCGAGCAGGCTTCGGCTGAGTGGAGACGTCGAGATCAACCCGGGACCGAGCCACAGCAGCAACATCAGTACCAGTAGCACCAGTAACAGTCAGGAAACGCTAGGGGAGGAGCCACACAAACTGCAACAAAACGTTGACGAGAAACTCTCAACTTTAGAAATCAAGTTGACACAGATACTCGCAGGGCTCAGGGGGACTTACAGATTCACAGACATCATTAGCAAATAAATTCAAATCCCAGAGAGACACCATAAATAGAGTAGAGACGAAGCAGATACACATGGCTAACACATTAGAACAACTACACAAAGAGGTGGCTGATACAAAAAGAAACACACAAAGAAACACAGCAGCAATTAGACAACTAGAAGAGGAGCGAGAGTGCATGGCACAAAAAATAGCTGGGCTGGAAGAAGAAATAGACAAGCTAGAAGGTTTCTCAAGAAGAAACAACATCAAGATCTTAGGGCTGCAAGAAAACACAAGATGGCAATACGAGTGAAAACTGTGAGGAACTGGTGAAGGATATGCTGAACCACTTCATGTCAGACCCTGCATGGAAGGAGGACGTGGTGGATAGGGCACATAGGTTGGGGAGAAGGAACCCGCTGAATCCGCACCCAAGACCTGTGATTGTGAAACTGTTAAGGTGGTCAGATGTGATGAACATCATGAAGGACACGGAGGGGAGGGAAAGACTGAAAAGAGAAGGGGTTAGACTGATACAAGACAGAACAAGACGCCAGACTGAAACCCTGAGAACATTACGGGCCCAAGGAAAAGTAGGCTACTACAGAGGGGGTCAACTACGAGTGAAGGACAAAGACAGTGTGCCATCAGGACAGTATGAACCACAACAAAGGTGGCATAACAGAGAGCACCAGGCTGGGAGTGGCCGTGTGTGGGAGGGGGGGGAATCTGTGTGGACAATATGAATGGAGGGGCCGAGGAAAGGATAGGGAGAGGGACGGAGCTAGGGGTTGGAGCGGGGTGGATGGACTGGGGAGGGGGAAATGGGCATTATGGGGGAGTTTAGGGGGGGGGGGGGGGGGGGCAAGGAAGTGCATGGACAAGGGGGGGGGGGGGAGGTTTGGGGGAGAGAGTGCGAACACAGGGGGAAATGGGGGTGTGGGAGGGGAGGAGTACAGAGAGTACAGAGGGGCGCATGGGTGCAAGGGAAAGGGAAGGGGAGATGGGGGGAAGAGGGATGAAAGAGGGGAGTGAGAGTGAGGGAAACGAAGAGAATGTGGGGGCGAGAGGGAGAGGGGGGAGGAGGAGGGTGGAGATGTGTGGGTACAGGGGGGGGGGGGGGGGGGAAGCGAGTTCGAGCCTAAGACAAAGGTGTGACGATACAGACGATTCTGGAAGCGAACATGAAAACGTAAGAAAATATGATCAGCGAGCAAAAGAGAAAGGAGCGCAGGAAGAAGAAGAAGGTGTGGAACAGAGACTGAGTGAATATGATGGAAAGAACAGTGAAGAAAAAGAGGAAAAAGGATGGTGTGGATGAATGGAATAAAAATGCGCGTATGTGCAAGTGTGACGATGAGTGAGTGGGAAAGCCTACCACAGAGTGTTGGGGAGACGATAGAGTTAGAAAAGGGCAAAGGGACACAGCGCGAAGAGGGAGTGACATATGTACAGTCGACATCGATCATTAGGGCACACATGGGGTCAGAGTCAGTTGCAAGCTCACAATGCGAGTCGGTAGGCACAAGTGAGCAACCATCGAATGATGGGGTGTCTTACTCGCAACAGGCGACCGTCACATACGGGGGGGGGGGGGGGGGGGGGGGGGGGGGGGGGGGAGAGAGGGAGATGGGAGGGGGAGGGGGGGGGGGGGAGGGAGCCAGTCAGAGTGATGAAACACACACGAAATTCAGTATGCGACAAACCTCACTAAAGGATATAATACACACACGTAGCAGTAGGATGACAGAGGAAGAGAAGGAGAGAGAAGGCAGAATGAGAGACGTTGCGAAAGGAAAAAAGAGTACGAACCCATAAAGAAACAGGCTCCACGATCAAATGCAAACAATGCAATTACTTCAAACAGACAGCTAGAAAAAACACACTCAAATGCATCAAAAAAAAGACAAAAAGGGCACTAAATGATGGGCGGGCCAAGGCGGTCCAAAAACAGATCCAAACAATAGTGAGGGGAGGAGAGAGAGAGAGTGTGAGAGTGAGAGAGCGGGAGTGAGACAGGGAAGAACAGAGGATGAGACAAAAAATGAGAATGAGAGAGCGAGTGATGAGAGGAGTGTCGGAGAGAGGGATGAGAAAGTTAAAAACATTGTCCTTTTTATGTTGGAATGTGGAAGGGTTGGCCGAGAAAGAAATTATCGGACCCTGATTTCACTGAATTTGTTACTGCCTTTGACTTTTGTTGTTTTGTCAGAAACATTTACTTTAAAGGATTTTGATTTCGATGTAAAGTTTCATGATTTTCTGCACATGTATTGGCCAGCGATAAAGTATACACGGATGGGTAGGCCCTCAGGAGGTACTTTACTATTAGTGACTAAAAAGTTAACAGATCATATTCAACCGCTAAAAACTAATATTGAGAATGCATTATGTGTGAAAGTGAGCAGAAATCTATTGCAGTGTGAGAAAGATATATCATTTTTCGGTGTGTATGTTCATCCAGTAGATAGCAGGTTTTATGTTGATAAAGATTTTTCATGTACATTGAAGTGATTGAACAATACATATGTACGCAGATGGAGCAAGGAAACGAATTTTTGTACATTATCGGTGGGGATTTAAATGCACGAATTGGGGAGTGGGGTTTGACTGAGGATGTAAATGATGTTATTTTTGACAATGACCAGAATGTATATGCACGCAAGTCCAAGGACCCAATAATCAACAACTTCGGCAAAAAATTAATTGAACTATGTGCGAGCTTCAATCTGACCCCCCTAAATGGATTGACAATGGAAAATTTTGACGATGCATATACATTCTTCTCGGAAAGAGGCAATAGCACTATAGACTTCTATTTATGCTCGCCAGAGTTGCTTGAGGTGGTAAAAAAAACATGTGCTGTAGGGGAAAGAATTGAATCTCACACATATGCCTATCATATTAGAGCTACAGAGTACACTACAGAATACACAATTTGAGAGAAACAAGAGAGGAAATTTGTAAACATAATTAGATGGGACTCATGTAAATCACAGGAATATACAGTGTTTTGAAACAGAAGTAGCACAAAGAAGGCTAGAACAGATAACAAAAGAGGTGGAGCAAGATATAGACGCAAGTATACAAAATTTCAATACATTATTGAAAGAGGCGGGAGGATGTATGTATAAACAATAGGGGACAGGGGGAAAAGTAAATAAAAAAAAACGGATGGTATGACGACGATTGTAAGCTGAATAAAAAAAAGAAGCCAGACAAGCCCTAAATAAACTTAGATTTACAGATAAAAAGAGGAATCCAAATGAATATGAAGAAAGGGAAGTAGAATATAGAAACAGAAGAGCGTTCTACCAAAAAACAATCAGAGAAAAAAAAAACTATATAGAAATCAAATTTATGACACACTTACGCAAAGCTCAAAAGACAGTCAAAAGTTCTAGAGTACAATAAAGAAGATAAGGAGAAAGAAAATCAAACCACCACAAATTACCCCTAACCAGTGGAAAGAAACATTTTGAGAACATATTGAACCCACAAACAACGCTGACACAGAGGGAAAATGAAATAGAAGTATCAATAATCGAGGAAGAAGTTATAGTGCAAGAATTAGATGGAGCAATAACGGAGCAAGAAATAAAATTAGCATTAAAAAGACTAAAATCAGGCAAATCAGCAGGAATAGATGAAATTCCCCTAGAATTTCTAAAGACTATTGAAAACGTAATAACACCGTACTTGACAAAGTTGTTCAACACTTTATTTCTTAACAGCTATTTTCCCATAGAATGGGCACAAGCGGTAATCATACCTCTTCACAAAAAAAGGGGGACAAGCATAATCCAGGGAATTACAGAGGAATTTCATTACTATGTATAATAAGTAAAATATATACAGCCATATTAATAAAAAGAATATACAACTGGGCGGAAGAAGAAAAAATAAAATCAGTAGAGAACAAGCGGGATTCAGAAAAGGATACTCTACAATTGACCACATTTTCACTCTAACTAGCATGGTGTCAAACTGCCTATATGGCAGACGTAGAAGCAAACTGTATGTGGCATCATCGACTACCAAAAAGCGTTCGATACGGTAAATAGGGGGAAATTATGGGAAATTCTAAAGAAGCATAAAATCTCCACCAAAATGTTAATATGTTAAAAGGGATTTATGAAACAGTACAAGCCTGTGTCAGATACGGCGCCGAAAAAAACCCCATTTTTTTTAATGTTCAGCAGGAGTAAAACAGGGCTGTTTATTATCTCCTCTAATTTTCTCACTTTTAATAACGGAGGTAGCAGGTAGAGTACAAAAGAAAGGAAAACATGGGTATCAATTTTAGCAGGAGCCCAAGAAGTTTTCACGCTGCTGTTCGCAGACGATATTGCCTTAATTTCCCTTAACACCAGCAGGGCTACAAAATCAGCTGAAGAACTCGCAGGAAGCATCAGATACAATAGGTCTAACAGTAAATCTACAGAAAACAAAGATCATGGTTTTTAGAAAAGGCGGGTACTTAGGCAAAAAAGAAAAATGGTTTTACAAAGGGCAAGAGATAGAAGTGGTAAATAGCTATAAGTACCTAGGATTTACACTAACAACGAAGCTATCGGTAGACATTTCACTTTCAGAATATGTAGGCAGAGCTAAAGGGAAAACAATAGAAATAATGAATACAATGTATAGTCTGGGACATCTAGATATGACTATTTACTTTAAATTATTTGATTCACAAGTGAAAACCATTACTTCTATACGCAGCAGAAACATGGGGTATGACTGGTTATAAAGCTATAGAGAGCGTTCACCTATTCGCTTGTAAAAAAATATTTGGGGGTTGCAAAGAAAACACCGAATAACTTGGTATATGGAGAACTAGGTAGATATCCCTTTTGTGTAGACAGCACAATAAGCGCGGTAAGATACTGGCTCAAGTTGCTAAAGATGTCTCCAAATAGAATACCCAACAGGCGTATGAAAGAGAGAAGGCCGAAAATTTTAAGACCCAAAACTGGGCAAGAGACATAAAACGCTGCCTCGACATGTATGGTTTTTTAGTAGTCTGGTTAAACGAAGGAGTAGGTGACGAGGACAGGTTTCTACGAACATTAAAACAAAGAATCACTGATTGCTATAAACAATACTGGCATGATAAGATAAGTAACAGTCAGAGGTTTAATACATACTATTCCTTCAAATCAATACACCAGCCTGAGGAATACCTAAACAATATCACAATAGCAAAATTTAGAAAAGCATTTACCAGATTACGCCTAGGAACTAATGAATTACACACAAATAAAAAGTACATAGACAATGAAGCGATAACAACTTGTCCCTTTTGCCCAGTAGAAGAAACAGAAACTGCATTTCCTTAAAGTATGCCCATGCTATAGGCAACTAAGGGAAAAAATACATATTGAAGCATTTTAAAAACGTTGGCATTATCACTATACGAAGTTTAGTACAAAATAGCAATACAGAAATAACCAGGGACGTGGCCATGCTTATATATTATGCATTAAAATATAGAGAATCTTATATATAGGCAGTATAAAGGATAAGCACAATTGAGAAAACAATAACATAAGAAACAAAACATCAATAGTATAAGTATGAACAACTAGCACATAGATGGGTAGTTGGGGTATGAAGGAAGATATACATGATACAAAGTGGAAACGAATTGTATAGTCGGTTATAAAATTACCTTATACTGATTGGGGGGGATAGGATCTATGAGAGAATCTATGACAAGGGTAAAACGGGAAAATATAGATTTGTATAAACCTCGAATACTCAATAGGAACACATGGACTGAGTTGATTCATAATGAAGTGTATTTGCCACTTGTTGTATACACCCATATGGACAGGCCGGAGGCCTCATAATAAAAGGCGCGGCGCATTTGCGCGCGCGTCAAGCGTCAAGCGTCTCTCTCTCTCTCTCTCTCTCTCTCTCAGACTGGAAGAATAGGCTCTGTTTTTTTCTTTCTTTCTTTTTTTTTAACCTCACTGCATTACTCCTGTGCGTGAGGACATAAGGAAATGTTACGAATTTATTTGTTTTTTTGTTAACCTTTGATTTGATACACACTAAGAATGCATGTGTACTATTGGTTTGCAGGAAAGGAAGAGGGAAATGTTATTGTTCTGTTACCCCCTCCCCCCTTGTCAAAAGACCTCTTTGATAATGACAATAAAATATCAGAGTCAAAAAAAAAGTCTCTCTCTCTCTCTCTCTCTCTCTCTCTCTCTCTCTCTCTCTCTCTCTCTCTCTCTCTCTCTCTCACTTCTTCTTCTTCTTCTCTCAGCTTCCATGTCTTCACAAGAAAAATACCCCACTCACTATTCATGACAACCGCCTGGCACACAGCCGCACGCACATCTGTCCCGTTAAAAGAACGAACGCTAACACCACATAGGGAGCAACTGTTGGCACATTGTCACTAGGCAACCAGCCAGAGGAGACTCTGCACTGCCGCTGAGTCACTTTGGTGGTGTTGAATAGTGCATGTTTCATGGATGCAGTACATAATCTTTCAGGCCTCCTACTGATACATACAAAGATTTGCAGAAGACATGAGTTCTTAACGTTTAGTACACGATCCACACAATCAAAAATAGCGCCACATCTTTTTAAAAAATGATAACCCAGGGTTATCTATCTATCTATCTATATATATCTATCTGAAAAATAAACAAATAAACAAACAAATAAATAGATAAATGAATGAATAAATAAATAAAAGACGGACAGCTGCCTGGCAACGAGAAGGAAGGAGCTTGGATCGCTGAAAGACGAACTGGATAAATCAAAACAGCGATACAATAATAATCGTAAAAACATAAACGCAAAGTTAGCAAGGAAAACAATTTAAAAGCCTGTGATTACGCTGGTTAACTTAAGCCCCAATTCTTTTAAAAGCACAAGGCAAGTTGCAACGAAAAAATATATACAGTAGATGACCACATAGTTATGGAATCAAGACACACACACACACACACACACACACACACACACACACACACACACACACACACACACACTCATACATACATATTACACGCGCGCACGCACACATATAAACACAAATCTATATCTGTGTGTGTGTGTGTGTGTGTGTGTGTGTGTGTGTGTGTTCGTGCGTGCGCGGAGAGGATGTTTTCTCGACATCGATTGTAGCACTGACACTGATTAAAAAGCGGTGCACGGTGTTGGAAGGAAAACGTACGTAGGTATACATATATGCATACTTACATTTTACATACTTTACATATACATACCTGTTTACCTACCTGTCTATATACATACATGGATTCATATACATATACATACATACATGCATGCATGCATGCCTACTTACCTACCTATCTATATACAGTCGGGCCCGCTTATAAGGAGCTCGGTTATAAGGAACCTCTTTTATAAGGAGCAAATAAAAAAAATCCCCGATTTACATTGTTCTTTGTTATGACTTACAAAAACTCGCTTAGAAGGAGCTCGGTTATACAATACCTCGCTCATTAGGAGTGAAAAATTAGGCCCCAAATCGGCCCTGAGTCCGGTTATAAGGAGTGCCGATAGCATCAGCTTCAAACCGAAAGTAGGCCGAGTTATTTCATCAATCCTGTTCGGGGAAAATTATCTACCTTTGCTTCCGCAGAAACTTCCGTTCATTGCTACATGCGTTTGATCTGGATGCACAAGTGAAAATGTCTGAACGCGAGAAAAAGAGAAAATCTCTTTCACTCAGTCAAAAGCTCGACATAATAAGAAAAATAGAAGCCAACCCTCAACAAAGAAAGGCAGTGATAGCTGAGGAGTTGGGCATTCCCTTTTCCACCCTCTGCAACATCTGGAGAGATCGACAGAAATACGTAAACAATGTTGCCAGAGGAACCGAGGATCTGTCGCGGAAACGGTCACGCACTGCTAAACTGGAAACTGTGGATGAAAATCTGCTTAAATGGTTTTCAGATTCAAGGTAAGGCTCGATTCTATAATTTTGTAGTATTTACTGTAATCATCATTTTGCTGTTGCCTCTTTTGAAGCGCATAGAAAATAAACATGGACAGCTTGCAAATATTTTCGTCTATGTCTACATATCTATGGCTTGGAGCCAAAATTTACTATCTCTAGATAGTCGATTGGTCTTTAAATGATCTGACTGTAAAAACTAAGGGCTTGTCGTGAACAAGTTTGTAATGGATATGTAGTGGAGATTATGCTCTTTGTAATTCTGTAATATGTTTTTTTCAGGTAGTGTTTTATAGTTTTAATCAACTGATAATAAGTCAATCGCCTATGTAGAGATAGACCATTTTGGCTCCAAGCCATCGAATTATAATGGGCAGTTATAAATAAAATGTTCTTCGCCTTCAGCAGTATTACAAATATCACAGAGAATATTTCCATTTTCAGCAAAAGACCGTCTAAACAAGGAACCATTAATTTAGGTAGAACACCAAGACGCAATTTTACCAAGCAGTCACGAAGGGAGGGAGGGAGAGAGAGAGAGAGAGAGAGAGAGAGAGAGAGAGAGAGAGAGAGAGAGAGAGAGAGAGAGAGAGAGAGAGAGAGAGGGTGGGGGGGCTGAGAGAGAGTCAGAGATTGATTGATTGACTGGGGGCATGAACTAGCATGCCATTTATTGTATAAGCCCACTGGCCCCGTTACAAAGGAGACATGTCGCACCGACATCGGCTTCAAATCAAATAAGTATCAAACAGTGGTAAATCAAACATTCATGTATAAACTGTTGATTATAAACTGCAATTACGCAATTCAAATGCTTTACACAACAAACATCGACCCCGGGGGCTCATTAGACCCCCGCACTGTAGGGTTTCGTCAAGAAAGCAGTTAAAACAAACTGTGTTTAAATCGGTCAACTATGTTTAGAGAAATCGTAATTTATCCATTTTGACCTTTTTGACCCTAATGGGTGTGACCTTGACCTTTCGTGCTTGAAAAGTCTGTGTGTCTATCTCTTAAGGTTGTGATCTCATACACCAAAAGTGAAGAGATGTCGTTTAAGTCAGTTCTGAGAAAATGCCCGAACAGGTAAATTGCCATCATCGGGTTTGAACCACGAATTGCCCATTCGCTGTTGGTCCTACGTGGAAATGGTTAGATATTTTTCAGTAGCGCTTTCGTCAAGGAACCCATTAAAACAAACTGCATTTAAATCGGTCAACTACTTTTAGAGAAATTGCAATTTATGCGTTTTAACTTTTTTTGACCCTAGTGGCTGTGACCTTGACCTTTCGTGCTTAAAAATGTTCGTGTGCCTAGCTTTTAAGGTTGTGAACTCACACACCAAAAATTATGTGATTTCGTTCAGTCAGTTCCGAGAAAATGCCTGGACAAACACACACACACACACACACAGACACACACACACACACAGACAGACACACACACACACACACACACACACACACACACAGACAGAGCGATTCCAGTAGACCCCCCCCCCTTCCCCTTCGGAGAGGCGGGGGTCTAAAAAAAGAACATAGTCTGCTAATCAGGTTAGGCGATGAAGTTGCCATAAGAATACAAAACCGATTAACTGACGGGAATCTAATGTATTTTCTGCAGAGAGAGGTCAGTCAGAGAGAGAGAGAGAGAGAGAGAGAGAGAGAGAGAGAGAGAGAGAGAGAGAGAGGAGGGGGGGGTGTGGGGTTCGGTTGCCCTTTGTGTATGTGTGTGTGTATGCGTACGTGTGTACGTCTGTGTGGACGTGCGTGTGTTGCTGTTGTTTTTGTTTTCCAGACTTAGACCTAGACCTTCTGTTGAACTCCCTTTCAAACTAGATTTATGTATACAGCAGTGGTATTCCAGGCACTGCTGACTTTTTTTTTTTTTTTTTTTTTTTACAAATTCTTAGGTCAGAAGAGGTACCTATCAACGGACCTGTGCTGAAGACGAAGGCCGAGGAGTTTGCTTCTTCTCTTGGCATTGACGGATGGACCTGCGGCAACGGGTGGCTGGATCGATGGAAAAAAAGACACAGCATCGTATTCAAAACGATGAGTGGAGGAGAAAGAGCAAGTGTTGACGAAACGAAAACGGATAAGTGGGTAGAAGAGGTCCTTCTACCAACTCTTGAAAAGTATGAAGAGAAGGACGTCTTCAATCTGGATGAAACTGCCCTCTTTTGGCGACTTCTGCCAGACAAGACCTTCACCTTCAAGAACGAAAAGTGCAGAGGGCAGAAGTCGAAGGATAGGGTTACTGTCCTCCTGTGTTGCAACATGGATGGTAGTGAGAAACGTCGACCATTGGTCATCGGCAAGTTTGCTAATCCACGATGTTTCAAAAATGTGAAAAGATTGCCAGTGGACTACAAGTCAAACTCCTGCGCCTGGATGACCAGCGACATTTTCTGTGAGTGGTTGCTGTCATTTGACAGAGACATGCAAATGCAACGGCGCATGGTGCTCCTTGTGATGGACAACTGCTCCGCGCACAAGATCCTGAGCAGCCCTTGAGAGCAGTCAAAGTTCTGTTCTTGCCTGCGAATTCTACAGCCAAGCTTCAGCCGTGTGATGCTGGGTATAATCCGCAACTTCAAAGTCCACTACCGACGCATGATGGTGCTCTCCATACTTGCTCAGATCGCCGGAGGTGTGAAGGCGAAAGAACAGCGGCCTGAGTTCGATTTGAGGGATGCTGTCAATCTGCTGGATCAGTCGTGGCAGAAAGTGACCCCCGCTACAATCAGCAACAGTTTTCCGTCATGCTGGTTTCCAACTTGGATCTGAATACCTACCACGGGAGCCTGTTCCTTTAGCCGGCTACGAAGAACCAGAGCCTCTCCTCACACGTCTATGCAAAGAGTGGGGCATTTCGCTCGATGAGTACGTCAGTGTGGACAACCACTTGCCGACAACGGAGCCAGCAACGCTCTCAGCATCTGCTACATCCACTTCGGCATCAAATGTTGCAGGAGCAGGGGCCACGGAATCATCAGAGGAAGACGAAGCAAGCGAAAAAGAGACAGAAAGAGTCTCAGTTGGTGAAGTGTTAGGCTATGTGAGACAAATTAACTTGTACTGTCTGCAGGCAGGGTGTGGTGATGCAGTCAACAAATCTTTTCATGTGTTTACTGACCTGTTGATGAAACACATAGTGAATGCCCGCCATCAGACACAGATCACAGATTTCTTTACTTCAACTTCCAGTGACAATCTGAACTGTAGAGAAGACAAAGACAGCGAAGGGTTCAAAACAGTGGTGGGGAGGATGGAGATGATCGAAGTGAGGGAGGGAAAGCAGGGAATACAGAAACAGGGGGAAATTGTGAAAAAGAGAAAGCAAGCGAAACAAAAGAAAGGGAGATGAAGAAAAAGAGCTGGGGGGAGAATGCGGGGAACAAGGACGAAGAGACAGAAATGAGAAGAGAAACAGAAGGGCGGAAACGATAAAAAGACAGAGAAATGATTCGGAAATCTCAGGAAGGAAGGATGGGTGGTTTGAAAGAAAGGGAGAAGGGGATGGAGGAGGAACGAAAGATGATTGGGATTGGAGAGAGGATGATTTCACTGAAAGAGAGGAAAAGAGAAGCATGCAAACGCCGAGTAAAAAGAGAAGGGATGGAGAAATGGAGAAGAGGTACACAGAGGCGGAGAAAAAAGGATGCAGGAGTGAATGCGGAGGAGTAAGGGGGATGGGCAGAGAAGAGTGGGGGAGTGGATGGAATCGACCTGCAGAGGGAGAAACAGGAAAGAATGAAGATGAAAGAGTGCAAGGAAGGAGAGAAGATGACAATGGAAATGAAAGAAATAACTGCAATGTGGAAAACATGTGTGGAGAAGAAAATGATGATGAAGCGAGAAAAGAACATGATGATGCATACACATGTATAAAATCACCAGGGTACAAAATCCTGAGCCAGATCGATTCCACCCGACTAATAAACATTGGCAAAAAAGAGCAATGTTCAAGATTGGGCTTTCCCTATCCCAAAGATCTACCAGAGAGAGAAATCAAGCAACAGCTTCGCCCACCTTCGCAAGTGGATAAAATTGTTGAGACGGAAATTGTCTCTGTAGAGCACTGAGCTTTGAGCTTTGCGAGACTCAGGATTAGCACGGGCGCTTGAAGGAAATTCTGTTAGATTTTATGCTTGAAAACCAGGAAACATTTGCCGGATATGTTGGTGGTGACCTTGGGAGTTACTTGACGGAACATACAATGCAGGCCAGGGCATGGGGGTCCGACGTGGAGATCTTCGCCGCCGCTACCCTCCTTCAGACATCCGTGGTTGTCTACACGGCCATCGCCCCTTTCTCCAGAAAGTGGCTCACCCATGCCCCTCTCTTCCGGATCCCAGATGTCCCACGCTTTGAGGAGAAGATTTATCTCCGAAACTTATGCGGACAGGCGCAATCCTTGGATTTCTGGAACTAAAATGATGAATAACGGCCAGTGTTCCTTTATTAGTTCCTTCGTAACGTAATGCCGTTTGGTCGCTGGTTGCTACAGCCATTTTTCAGTTTATTGTTGTTTATTGCTATTATTCTCACAAAAAGTGAAATTTAGCCAGTGACAGCAGGCCCTATTTTTTTTCCATTTCATTTTGATGATAAGCGTATTGATCCTAGTGAGAAAAAATGTGTGCGTTTTTTTGTTTCTTGTTTTTTAATAAAGGAATGTAATTTGAAGGTGATTATAGCGCTTCATGAGTGTCCTCGGACTGAATGTTGTTTTGAATGTATGTGTATCAGTGACAGCGACAATTATGTTTGTTATGTGTTGTGCATGAATGGAGGTGTGGGTGTGGCTGCAATTGATATGTAAGGTTTTGAAGGGGCTGTTATCGTGTTGTTTTTCAGTATCACTGTCTCAAGTTCCCTTTGACTGAATGGAGACCAGGGCAGGGCTTGAAGTGTTTGTTGTCCTGTTGTGTCACTGTGATATCAACAAAACTTTTTTAACACCCGCAACAAACTCATCGCTGGCGTTACATATACAGAGAGGAACATTTTCTTCTTCTAGAGCGTTCAGGCGCCCCGCGGTCATTCCGCTAGACTCTCGGATGAGTTTTACTTGTGTGACATTATTTATCTGCCACCAGGGCAGCTGTCGCAAGCTGTCTTCTAAGTACTGTTATAGTGGTTTGAAAACCAAAAGAGGTTGAAGGGAGACAGAAATACAGAAAAAAAATGGCCGAAGAAACAAAACAGAGAGGAACAAATTACTGTTGTTCCATAGACATGAGCCTAAAGGGGCATTGATTTTCAATCCGCTGTGCGAGAGAGAGAGAGAGAGAGAGAGAGAGAGAGAGAGAGAGAGAGAGAGAGAGAGAGAGAGAGAGAGAGAAGAAGAAGAATTGCTGATACTGACACCGAAAAAAAATGCAGAAGCCCGTTTATAAGGTAGTTGGGCTTGGGTTACTCCTTATATCCGAGAACTCTGTTAAGGAACCCGGTTATAAGGAGTAAAAAATTTGGTCCCCGAGCGCTCCTTATAAGCGGGCCCGAGTGTACATACATAACACATACATACGAGCATGCATGCATACATACATTCATACATACAAACATACATATATATGTACATGTATTACATACATACATGCATACATACATTATATACATACATACACACATACATATCAATTACTTTAAGGCATCAACTTGTCAAATCAACAAGAATGCTCAGTAGTCCATTGCATGTGCATCGATAAAGATCTTTCACATACTCTCTTTCTCTCTCTCTCTCTCTCTCTGTCCCCACGCCCTTCTTTCTCTCTCCGGCTGGTTCCAATTCTTTGTCTGTCAGTGCTTTAGTCAGCTTTATATAATCTAATACTATTTAAAGCAAAGTTTGAAAGCCAGCATCTGTCAGTTTCAAGGCTGGTTCATGAGGTGATTCCGCCTTGACCAAACACGCCTAGACCCAATCATGACAGACATGCTCAAGTATTTTACAATTTGTTTACATTTGGTTACGGGCAGTCATAACATCGAAAGTCCTGAAACCACTCTTTTATTAACCATGCCTAGTGAACCTATTACTAGAACAATCATTTTCGTGCTAAATCCGGCATCACTAAGAGCATAGCAAAGAGGCAAGTACTTTTGAAATTTGCTCTCATAGTATGTTTGAATGCGTCAAATGGGTTTGAAACCTCGATGACGAATGCCACCGAGTTTCGATGGTCGATGAAGCATAGATCAGGTTTCAGCCTTGGTAGATCTTCAACACCGTTTATAAGGCAGGCCTATTTTGGAAAACATCCACAAAATGCGTCACAATGCAATTCTGTAGCTCCTTTCTGATGATTTCCACGCATCTGTCGTGTCTTTGTGTGTAGAGGCTCCTCAGTCGACGACATCCATTCAAGGCATGGGAATTTGTGTCAGATCGAAACCCGCACAAAGCACACTCTCTCCGGTAAGTATCAGGACAGCAGATTGTTTCACTGCATTGGTCTCCAGCAGCTGTAGACGCCCCATGCTGATGAACCTGGTCATTTGGTCACTGACGTTGGTGTTGGTGAGGTGTCCTACGGAGTGGGTCATTGCCGCATCCAGAACTGCATCCCGCGTGATTCTCCCTTGTTGTTGCAACTGCCGAAAATGGTGTGAATCTTCGTCCATTTGCATTCTTTTGATTGCGCTGTACAATTGTTTAGAATTACTGTAGCACGTTTGAACTACCCCATCATCGGAAGCTGGGAGTACTACTCCGAAACTGTCGCTGTTTTCATTGAATTCCAGCTTAAGATCCAGTCGCACGCACAGTTCATGGAGCTCAACGAAGGAAGAACGTGACCAGTTGACCTTGCTGCCTTTCCTTAACTTCCCTTCGGTGTCTGTGGCATATCCTCCAAAATTGATGTCGTTTGGATCTGCGTGAGGCACTTTTTTTCTTTTCCATGTGGAGATGGAAACTGTTGCGCGCCACCATTCTGACATGTTGGTCATCACTGTTCAGAACAGAGATCAGGATGAGATGCGTTTGGCGTAGTACATGGTACTTGGTTTCAACAGACCAAGGCAGCCTTGTTTTCGGGGAAGGACCATGAGCGCTCGGCTGGAAGAAGAGTTTAGTTTGAAATGAATGCGAACAAAATCACTATCTTATCTTCCAGAGTCTTCAGGAGTTTTTTCTGTAAATTTGGGATTGCTGTAATAAAAGCTCAAGTTTGAAGAAGCCATGACGTTTACAGCATCAATTTTCTTGCACAGCGGTAAAGGCCAAAGCGAAGCGATTTTTTTTTCTAGCATTCTTTCAAATACCTCGCTCGCCTGCGCCAGCTGCTCTTTCTCAGAAGTTCCAGTCAGATTTGTTTGAAATCCAAGATACTGGTATGGCTCATCTTTTCCGTACATCGGTGTATCTTCCCCTTGCACCGTAACGTGGACGTTCTCTGTCACATCTGTAGAAGCCCAGTTGTTTCCTGTACGTTGTCCATGAACGGTGGCACACTTTCTGTGTTTTACTTCCATTCCGGTGTAATGCAGGAAGGTTTCCGTCTTATTTATCATTTCTTGTAAGCTCTCCCCACATGTAGAGTACACGATCACAGGGGTCTGGAGGAGGGTGGCTGCAGCCATAACTTCAACATCTGTTCCCCAAGACTTGGGCTGTAATGGGGAACCACCCTCGTCCGGGTATTCTGCCAAGTCGCACTCTAGATAGCCTGAGAACGGGGCCGGATTCTCTATCATGAAATGCATGATAGCTGCACGTACTTGTTCAATATCAGTGAATCGTGCACTTCATAGTAGAAGCATGCCATTTGGCATGTGGATACCTAGACACTTCCTGAATGATATGAGAGAGGGAAACACAATGGGTGTGACCTCTGGAGGGCGTGGCCATACATTTAATTAGGTCAGTGTGTCACGTTCTTTCTTTTTCTTCGTTTTTTTGCACAAAACAATGCATTCTTGCAACAAAAAACTGTTTCAGAATAACCCTGAGTATGTATTCGATAAGATGTATGAAGACAAGCCTATATTGAAGCTAACTTGTAAGACTCTAATAAAGTAGGTCATTTAAAAGTAGGTCAAAGTCCTTAAAATCTTATTGTTTTTATTTTTTTTACATTTTGTTTGGCTCCAAGTAGTTTGCAAAGTTCATAACTATCAGTGATTACCTTTATAGCAGAAAAAAAATGATGTAAACTTATTTTTGAAATGAAAAACAAGCATTTTGTCACTTAAAAAACAAGTAGGTCAAGTATTTTGACTTCTTAATGCTTATCTTTACATGTTTTGGTATCAGATTTAACCAATTCAGCTGCTTCTAGAAGGGAAAGATGGGTTTTCAAGTACTTGATTGTCTCTATACTTATTGCCTAAGCTGACAGACTGTTGAGTTGCCTTTTTATATCGCAAGATTTGACCTATTTAGGACTCATTTGCTATCAATATACTATGTGGTTGGTTGGAACCGTTAGAATACGTCAGGTGGTTTTCTTCCAGCACTGCCAAATCTCGGATGTGAACTGCCAACCAGCGAGCATAGTTGACATGATCAATGGCAAACATCCAAGGTACCAACTTCGTCAGGCATTGGACATACATCTTGAAGTGTCCTGTGCGGATTGCATAGAAAAGCTGAAAAATACATACTGGAAGTCCAGGGCCGTAGTCCAGTATGCAGACTGTGGCTGTTCATCTGCCATCTTCATGCTCCAGTCGTGGAAACCCAAAGAAGTGCTCGGGTCTGACTCCAGAAACTTTGTGTATGCACGCCACTGCAAAATGTGTAATGCAGCTGCCGTAACTTGGTGGGCATGCCTTGTTCTGGTCAGATGAGCTGCTTTGGCTAACAACTCAGCAATACCAGAGGATGCAGTCTCGGCTAGTGTGATGGCAGTATTCCATCCTGAACCCTTCAGCCAGTCCCCAAGCGATTTGAAACGCTGCCATTTTTATGTGAAGGCCTGCTAGCATGATGACAAAGTGTTTCTCACCAAATGTGTCTGGTCAGCACCACTGAATTTCCTTTGCCAAGGCAAACAGTGGCTGGTCCATGCCAAGCACAGGTGTTCGTCCTGGATTGAGGTGTTGGGTGGCTGCTTTTTTTCCAGTCATGACATGTCTGATTAGGGAAGTGGAGTGTGCATTGTCCACATGGAGAGGTAGGAGTCCAGTGATGGCAGATGGCCTGCCATCTTGTAGCTGAAGAGATGCATGATAAGCAGCCCAAAAATCCATCTTCATGTGTCACAGGCTCTGTCTCCAGTGCTGCTGAGACATGTTTCAACCAGGCATACTCCTTGGTGCAGCTTTGAATCTCAGGACTGATGTCTGGCTGATTACCTCCTGGTAATGGAGGCACCAGACGTTTCTGGTGTGGGGGTCAGGCACAGGAAACACATTGATGTATTCAGGTGGCAACAAAGGAATGGTGCGATTTCGGCTGTTTGCTTCCATCCTCAATAAGTGGCCTCTCTTGCTGTTCACCATCATCTTCACTGAGTCTGTGCTGAACGAGGGAAATGCTGCTCCCATGGAAAGAATCTGATGAGGTCGTTGAAGTGGGATTGTGGTCTCTATATTGTCAGCTATACCAGCTACAAACAAACCTTTTGTTTTGTCATGTTTGTTGGTACAACGTTTTCCTCCTCAAATCGTCTGCACACCTTGTGTGCTATTTCAGATGAAATTGACATCACCCTGTCATAAGAAATCCCAAGTCCAAGATCATCAAAAGTATGGTAATGAGTCCTTTCTAAGTTCTTTTTTCTGCGCGCAATTTCAGACCAAGATAAATTGGTAGAGGGGTTCTCGGTCTTTTTCTTGTGGCGCTGAAATTTTGTGTCCTTTCTTTCAACAACTGAAAACAATCAGTTCCTTTGCAATCCTTCGACAACTGAAAACAGTCAGTTGGGAAAGAGTGGGAAACTGCTTGTCTTTGAGGTGTTGCATCATACTCTGATTGATCAATAGATATTGGGCCATCAAGGATAAGCTCATGAGCGCTTTCAGAGAGGCTGGAACTGACTGTTCTTGGCAGGTGTCTTCAAAGACTCCTTTGAATTCCCCTTTTCCCTTCAATATGTCTTTCCTTATGATCTGGGCTGCTTTGACCAATTGAAGAGCATCAGAATCAATAGCACACATTTTTTTTCAAAGCATCACCCAGGTCTTTGTCAAATACAAGTATGACGTCTCTCCCTTGATATGCACACTTCAGATCTGATATGGCTCCTTCAGTCTTTTTTTTTTTTTTTTTTAGGCTTGCAGAATGTACCTTTTCGTCATTTAAACCAAAATGTGAGAGACGAGAAGTATATAGACGAAATAGAAATGTCATGTCATGCCAAAGACAGGGCTGTTTGGGGATTATCTCGGAAGCTTTCAATATAAGCCACAGCATCAGCAAATGCAATAGCATGTGTTGTTGATCTGTTTGTTGTTTCTTCTGATTCTTGTGCCTGGTTTGCTGGTACACGTCTGTAGAAGGCAGACAGGCATTTAATGTGATAATGACACAATCCATTGCCACCATGTTTTGACAGCAAGTTTTGTGAGTAGCTCTTGACCGTTCAGTTGCTGAGCATGTGCACGAACTTTATCATCCAGGGGCAAAGTAAGAGCTCGATGAAGCCCTGCTGCACCGGGAGATCCATTGCAGAAAAAACATGTTGGTCCTGTGCCCATCTCATCTGTCTCACAGCTAGATTCATCTGCAAGTGTCCGTGTTTTTTCACAGGACTGGGTTTGTCACTTGCTGGCTTTCTTTTCCTGTTTTAAACAGTGTTGCTTATTTTTGCACGAAAGGATTTGTGCCAAGAAGCTTTGTGACTCCTCAAGGTCTCCTCAAAATCATTTCCTTCATCCAGTTTAGACAATGGAATAGAAAATGGGGACTCACCCAACTCCTGAAAAGCTGTCAAATTGTAAGCAACGTAGGTATACCTTGCTCCATCTCTCCTTTTGTTCCCTTTTGCTGGGCATATCAAAGGTGCTTTGCTTAATGGTTTGGCACAGAGCGCACAGATTCCAGTCAACTGTCAAGTCATCAACTACTTCAGAGGGAAATGGTACACTGGGGTCGTCTATCCTCTTATATTCACGAGACATCGCCACTTTCTCACTGCCTACAGACTGGGAACTGCAACAAAGACAAAAAAAAAAAAACCAGAGTTTTGACGCCAATGGATGACCACAATTTGCACTGATCAGTTTTGATTCCGATATGATGACAACCAACTTAGCAAGTTCACAGAACTGATTTTTATTTTTTGTTTTATTATTTGAGCATTTATCATCAATACAATTAAAATTCATGTTGATACGAGAGCTTATAATTGATATTGTTCTTGTAAATAAGAACTGTGGCATTTGTGGTCAAACAGACACTGGCAGTAATATACAAAAAAAAAAAAAAAAAAACAAAAAAAACAATCGCGCATCGGAATTCTGGCTGAATGCAGTCTTTATCTTAAGAAGAACAACGTGAATATTTCTGATATCTAAAAAAACCGATTTTTAATCATTAAAAAAATTAAAATGGAAATAAAACTGGTGGTTAAAGATAATGTATGTAAACTCACCAGCTGTGAAAAGTTTTTAGTCACAGTCAAATAGCTGCATTATGCTGAAAGCCGCTCCAAATGCGCTGAAATTTGATTTTACAAAAAGACATAAAAATCAGTACACCAAGAATGAAACAAAGCCGTTCGCACGCGTGGTGGCCACGACCGGTGATACATTTTTTTTGCACCCTCATAGGAATATTTGCAACCTAATCAGTCTTCTATGTATTTTTCCCTGATCACAAGTAATGTACATAGACATTTCTGTTCTCAATTTTATTTGATATTCACATGTCTCAAAGGTTATTTAAACGGAAGAAACTTAATAGAACACCAAGTGAAACGTGTTACTTTTCACGTGGTTGACTCGTCTAAGTGTACACCGCTAGCGGCGATGACATATCCAGAGCAGGCGCGAGTCTGCTCCCCGACATTGGCAGCGGGATGCTTTGGCTGGTGCTATGGTGTTCTGATTGTGTCAAAAATTCAGTTATTGAAAACTTTGATCGATCACTGCTCCTAACACAGGGGGCTGTGATCGTGTTTCCCTCTCTCCAGACATAATCAGCATGGTTCATAGTATCATTGTGCAAGAGGAAATGTTTCTACTAAAAATCGCAAGATCATAAATCTTAGCTCCTCCATCTGACACTCCACGCCTCTCCTGTGACTGTCTACCCTTCTCCTCTGACACTCCACCCCTCTCCTCTCTGACACTCCACCCTCTCCTCTGACTGTCCACCCCTCCTCTCCTCTGACACTCCACTCTTCTCCTCTGACACTCCACTCTCCACTCTTCTCCTCTGACACTCCACCCTTCTCCTCTGACACTCCACCCTTCTCCTCTGACTGTCCACCGCTCTCCTCTGACACTCCACTCTTCTCCTCTGACACTCCACTCTTCTCCTCTGACACTCCACTCTCTCCTCTGACACTCCTCTTCTCCTCTGACACCCCCTTCTCCTCCGACTGTCCACCGCTCTCCTCTGACACTCCACTCTTCTCCTCTGACACTCCCACCCTTCTCCTCTGACACTTCACTCTCTCCTCTCTCCTCTGACACTCCACCCTTCTCCTCCGACTGTCCACCGCTCTCCTCTGACACTCCACTCTTCTCCTCTGACACTCCACTCTTCTCCTCTGACACTCCACTCTTCTCCTCTGACACTCCACCCCTCTCCTCTGACTGCCCACCCCTCTCCTCTGACTGTCCACCCCTCTCCTCTGACTGCCCATCCCTCTCCTCTGACTGTCCACCGCTCTCCTCTGACACTCACACCTTTTTTCCTCTGACACTCCACTCTTCTCCTCTGACACTCCACCCTCTCTCTGACACTCCACCCTTCTCCTCCGACTGTCCACCGCTCTCCTCTGACACTCCACCCCTCTCCTCTGACACTCCACGCCTCTCCTCTGACCGTAGACTTCCATCCCTTTCCTTCCTCTCCTCCCGTGTCAATCCTCCAGTCTCCCCACTACCACCTTCGCTATGCTCTTCCTCCTCCATGCTACTCTTGCCGTGCTGTCTCTGATTTCGATTTTTAAACATATCAGGTATTGTTCTTTGGACTTTGACCAAAGCGAAGTATTTGTACATCCTTTCTGTGAAAGTATCCAACGGGCGTAAAAGAAAGTCGACATCACTGGATTGAAGACAAAACATTCTCAGTGTGTTCAAAGACTCAAGTGCCTGCAACTTTGTTATGCGTTGTCCAGTCTCCTCATCATGTGGTTCATCGTCATTGTCAGAGTCAACATGAGACATTTCTGGTGGCTGAGAGTCTGAAAAAAAGCATGCTGACTAGGTGCTGACGGCTGGGCGCATGTATGCTCGTCATCATCAACGTGGAAGTAGTCATCTGGAGTGACATTCCATTCCCTGTAAAGTCTTTCCAGAAGTGGGTCTAGCTTTGTGGGGTCAGCCTCACCCTTGGAAGAGTCATCATGGGAACGGCTGTTCTCTTCACGGTTTCTGCTGTCTTCTTGGGAACTGTGGTCACTGTCACGGATCTTTTCTCTGACGAATCCTGCTTTTCGAAAACAATTGCGATTGTATTTGCAGACACATTCTCCCATGCCTTCTTTAGCATTGTCAAAGCATTAAGGATGTTGATGGTTTTCATTTCAACTCCTGCGTCAAAATGGCCGATCAGGTTCTTCACGTACGAGGTCCTGTAGTGAACTTTTATGTTGAGGATCACACCTTGGTCAACAGTTGCACCTTGGAAGTTGCGTTTGGTGGCAAAAATAAAACTTCGGTCGCCACCAGCTTCAAGGGTCTGCATTTGTGCGCCGTGCAACTGTCCATCACGAGCAGCACATGTCTCTTCTGGGAGTGCATCTTTCTGTCAAACTCAATGAGCCATTCTGTGAACAGCTCACTGGTCATCCATGCTCTCGGGCTCGCTGCATAACGAACGGGCAATGACCGCATGCCTGCAAAACATCTCGGATTTTGGTATTTGCCAATGGCAAAGATGGGGGTTCTTTCTCTCTGTTCCGTTCATGTTCGTGCAAACCAGAAATGTTATCCGCTCTTTTGATTTTTTTTTCCCACCCTGGCAGGTATCTCCTTTAAATGCTAGACTGCAAATGAAGAAAAACAAATCCTACCGCATGTACTGCTTCTCGCGTCCGTCCGTGTTTTGATGGATCAGTGGAAGAAGATCTGAACTGTTCCTTGTACTTTTCCTTGTTTTTCATGATGGTAGATAGCGTGTTGTGTGGAATTCCAAATTCTTCTGCTATTACTTTCTTTGTCTTGAAAGGGCTGCTTTCAACTTCGTTAATGAGTTCAATCTTTCTCTTTAGCGAAAGCGTCTGCTTTTTCTTGGACGCCATTTTCGATTTCTGGCAGACGTCAGGGGAAAGTGTACTACGTCATCACTCCAACAATAACCCCTATTACTATTTTTCACACCCTTAGGCTATAAGTGACTCGTTTTCAGCATCTCTTGCTTCACTTACCACGTTTTAGATGTCGACTTATCCGGAGGTTTCAGGAAAAGTACGTCGATTTACGCGATGTGTCGAGTTAAGCGACGTCGATTTATAAGTCGAAAATTAAGTCACATAAAGAAGGCTTTTCGCCGGGAA
>JADBJO010007310.1:100000-107500 GCA_016801955.1 Conus betulinus | reverse complement strand
TTTAAATTCATTATCTTGTTCCAACGTACATTGAATTTCATTGGATCGAATGAACGGTTGTTGATTTACAGACAATTAAACAGAGGATGGGTTCGAAATCAAAGTTCGCAAAATCTGTTCAGTTCACAAAATCATTTCAATAGTGGGTGGGCACACCGCCATTGGCGAGACATTCCACGCAGCGACTCCTCATCGAGTTGACCAGTGTTTCTGATGACCCTCTGAGGGATTCTCTGCCATTCCAGTTGCAGCATTTGGAAGAGATCCTGGCGGTCTCTGGGAGGTGGATGGTTCTCCTTCACACGTCTCCCCAAACTCATCCCACATATGCTCGATGGGATTGAGGTCGGGACTATACGCCGGGAGATCATCCTGTTGATGCCGGCCTGCACAATGAAGTTTTCGGCCACCCGGGCCCTATGTGGCCGAGCATTGTCGTCTTGGAAGACTGCCATGGGTCCTATCCGTTGCATGGGTCGGAACAACGAAAGGCGCCAGGATTTCATCCCGATAGCGGATGCCTGTGAGGTTTCCATCAATATGGTAGAGTGGTGTCTTGTGGTGGAGGCTGAAGGCACCCCATACCATAACAGATCCTCCCCCAAAGGCCCTGGTCTGGCGAACAGCTGCATCAATGTAACGTTCACCAACACGCCTCCAAACTCTAGTTCGGCCGTCATTGTGTTCAAGACTAAACCGCGACTCATCTGAAAAGAGGACCTGGGACCACTGTTGTTGGTTCCATCTCACATGACGATGGCAGAAAGCTCGGCGAGCCAGCCTATGGGCTGCTAGCAGTCGTGGTCGAACAGCTGGGCGACGTGATCTGAGGCCGAAGTGGTGAAGACGGTTTCGTATGGCTTGACGGCTGAGGATGGTGTTATTCCAACCCGCGCTTAAACAGCCCAAAAGAAGGGGCATAAAACTCACTTGAGAGACTGCTCTTGCACGGGAAAAAAGAATTTTTCATTTTACACATCTTGTGTCGCCAGCAAGCTTGATGCAAAACAGGCACAGTTAACGCAACTTTGCACTTTTTATCCCGCGCGGTAACGAGGTCACAAGACCCCCGTGCGCACTACCAGTTGACACAGGCTGGATTACACACTGCTGTGTGAGATTCCATCATTGGTTGCCGCATAACAAAAAAAACCAATGTTTTTTGAAGGGATGAATCAACCCCCTGTGTGCAAAGGCCTGTGCTTAACTTGATGTGACTAGTATATTATTTACAGCATTTTTTCGTTCCCATTGTAAAGTACTCCCTGGTCTATAAGAACTGGGAGTACAAAAAAAAAAAAAAAAGGGGGGGGGGGGGGGGATGAATTGTGTGGGAGGAATAAGAGGGGCAGAGGTGATTAGCCGCCCAGTGTAGCCAACCAAGCTCTGATCAAGGGCTGGGCTGCCATAAATCAGCACGAGGATCTCCGTGGGGCACACACACACACACACACACACACACACACACACACACACACACACACACACACACGCACGCACACATACACACCACACACACACACACACACACACACACACACACACACATACACACACACATACACATACACACGCACACACACACACACACACGCACGCACACACACACACACACACACACACACACACACACACACACACACACACACACACACACACACACGTACACACGCGCACACACACACACACACACACACACACACACACACACACACACACACACACACACACACACACACACACACACATAATATACTCACAAACACACTCACATACACAAACATGCGCGCGCGCAAACACACACACACACACACACACACACACACACACACACACACACACACACACACACACACACACACACACATACACACACTCACACAGAGAAAAACAAATGTAAACGAAACACATCAAACATCCAAAAATTTTTCCGATAATTAACACACTGAATATAATGTTACACAACTTTACTAAGTTTTAAAAACTTCGCTAAGTTTAGTAACACTTTTTTTATTACCACAGAGCAAACGACAATAGTTAAAATACGGACTTTATACATGTAAATGTTTTGGTATAAACTTATTTCTAATATTATCATATTTGGTGCATTTCATTACAAAATGAAATTCGTCGCCAAGGTCATTCTGGTCGCAGTCCCGACAAAATCGTTCATCATGAGGTATTCCAAATCGTCTGCCAGTTTCGATCATGAGTTTATGATTACCACAGCGGAACCGAATTAGTGGGTATATATAAACATCAGGCAACATTTCAGTATATTTTTTCACGGCAAAACCCTGTTTTAAAATTCCTGTAAAATAAACACTTATTACTAGATTCTAAAGCATCGTTCCAAGCACGTATGTAAACATCTTCTAATGAATTACGAACATTTCTACAGATACTATGAACAGACGAAAACTTTTGTGTCTCCCACACAAGTTACATTCCTAGTTCTCCGTATACTGGTTCTGTTTTAATAGAACGATTTAAATCACACACACACACACACACACACACACACACACACAACACACACACACACACACACACACACACACACACACACACACGTGTGTTGCTATGTCTTAAGCAGATGCATTTGTCGTAAATGTAGTTCTCTGTTTTTCTTTTATTGGTATTGAAGTATCTTTTTTTAAAAATGTGACTTGCATTTGTGCTTAGTTAGAGCGCAGTCAAGAAACAAAATGATGGATTCGGGGTAGGGGATGGGGGATGGAGGGGGGGGGGGGAGTGGGGGGAAAGGGAGGGGGGGGGGGGGATTACTATTTGACGTCCCGTGTCATGTCTTAAGCAGACGCATTTGTTCAAAATGTACATTCCTGTTTTGTTTTGTGTTAAATTGCAGGTTTTTTTTTTTTTTTTTTTTTTTTTTTTTTTTTTTTTTTTTTTGCATTTATTAGTTTTTTGCGGTTAGGCTGGAACACAGTCAAGAAACGATATGACAGATTGTGATCCAGCACTTTCCAGAAAATGTCGGCATTTTGAGAAATCGGAATGAAGGCTTTGAGATGAGTCAGTGGACAGAGGACAGCCCAAAGACACACTGGCAGGGGTTGTTCCACAGCTGGCGGGAAATGTCGACAGGCTGCGAGGACGGAATGAAGGTTTGGGACGAATGGAGTGATCAGTCAGAAGAGACACGGCAGTCACACAGCCCACGTGGTGCCTCTTTGCTGCACAGGTCTAGACAGAAGGATAAGCAAATCAGTGCATGTAAAATAGATGCAGCGACCACAGATACAATTTTGTGACAGATACATATGCACCATAAGGGTATCTTTTACGTTCAAGAATGGTGCAAAGCGTCACAGGGAGACAATCATTCATTCAGTTAATGATGACTTTACAGTGACATGTTCAGTGACATGTTCAGTGATTTTCGATACAAGGCCGAATCCTCCTAGATTCCACAACAGTCAAAACAACCGTACCTGTCATCAAACCACCGACGTTTCCCCTGAACATTTCTACATGTTGTTTGAAACAAACAAGCAAGCATACGACTACATCTCTACCTCTAACTTTGCCTACACGTCCGTGTGTCCATGTTTCTATGTGAGACTCCATAGTGATGAGTGCCTTCCGAAAATGAAATAGGGGAAGGAAAAAGTAGGATTCACACAAAGGCGCGAGTGCTATCCAAAAGCCAAACTAACCTGCTGAGAGCAGTCCTGCACCACCCTTGGAAGCCCGCGCTGTGATCACATAAGGCGCAAGCACGCACAGGGCGTTCCGCTAAGACGTCAAGGGACATATTTCCTCCCTAGCAGATGGCATTGTGTAACGGCCACGGTTGTGACACGACGAACCTCCACATATACCGTACAGCGTACCCATGATATACCAGCTCATATTTCATGACTGCAGAGCCCACCTGCAAAAGACGCCACTGTCAAACAACTACCATGTGCATCCCATAGCCTCACTCGCCGCTGTTCCGCTGACAGGTCAAGACAGCACATCTTCAGATAAGGTCAAGCTTTTGCATTGAGGTCTTATGTGCCCTCGTGCGTACGTGAAAGAAAAAAAAAAAACCCTATGGTGTCTATACTGTATAAAATAACGGTACTGTATAAAATAATGGTCTGTTGTTTATTAGTCTCTGTGTCTATCAGCATCCATATCAGTTTTTTCCTAACATATTTGGCGTCAAAAAACAGCCATAATTTCTCACAGCTGAGCTGCACTACATTCATATGGCTTGACATTTATCCCTCAAATATCGTCGAAACCTACATACTGCACATGCTTGTCTTGATTGACTAAACTTAATCCTTGAAACTCCGCCTTTCACGACTGGAGGGACAAGAAACACCTGGCGCACCTTGGATACTGTGAAGTTTGCCGGTCGTTTTAACAGGTGGGGCTGCGGCGTGTGCCACATTAGATCAGACGGCCGAGGGGTGTATCTGTTAGCTGTCGAGTCGCTTCCACTGCGGTTACAGAGTGTGGTTTGTGCGAACACTCTTTTCCTCTGCCCATCACATCGTTTACGTGGCCTATCCTCTTGCAGAAGATGAAGGTTGGTGACAGTCTTCATTACAATGAATTCTCTCTCTCTCTCTCTCTCTCTCTCTCTCTCTCTCTCTCTCTCTCTCTCTCTCAAAACATGCTGCTTTTTTTCGTTTTATTCGTGTTTATCCCTGTTGTCTGGTTTATTTGTCTTTCAGGCTTTTTTTTTCAATTGCGAGTGGTCTCTAATTGTTTAAGATGTATTTTGGTAGAACTGGGCCACCCACCATGTGTTTATATATACTGTCCAGCAGTGAAGAGATATTGTACACATGGTGTATTGCTGATAGGTACACAAACATACGTTTTCCACTGCAACATGAAAGAAGCAGCTGGCAAGCATTAGCAGATTTATGAATGACATATGCCTTACAACAGTGGAGGGAGGACATAATGGGTATGCACCATGGACATTTTTGCCCTTCATCATCATCATCATCATCATCATCATCATCATCATCATCATCATCATCATGTTGTTGTTGGTGGTGTCGTTCTTCTGGCTGTGTGATTGTGATTAGTGCAATTAGTATTGTTATTAATATTGTTATCATTATCATTGCTAACTTTATTGTTATTATTATCAATATTATTATTGTTATAAGGGTAGTGCCTGACTCCAGTTAGAAACCAACCTGAAAGCGCTTTACAATTCATGCTCTCGTTACACAACAGGCTGCGTACCTGGGTAGTGCTTACTGGAGAGCTGCCTGCTGGCGCTACATTCAGTTGTTTCCCGTGTCATACAGTCGAGTATCAGTCAATAGTTTTATTTTCATTCTTTTATTCTTGTGGTGCATACAATGTGTACACGTACCATCCCACACCAATGGCCAAACTGGCCTGCTCTTCTGAAAGTTGGTAATGGGATTTAGGGTGTGCACAAGATGTGATGTGTGTGTTCACACATGGAAACCACAGTTTCTACTCTCAATCAAAGGGTATAAAAGAGAGCAACAACGTGTTTATGTGTTTATATTCGGAGTCACATTTTGGCTGCAAAACTGAAAAATAAATAGAAGACGAAGAACATGCTCAAACTCTTCTTTCTTTCTTTCTTTCCTTTCCTTTCCTTTTGTCTTTTCATTTTATTCTTGTCAAAACCCGTCATGCTTCGTCCGAGTAAAAATAATTTGAAATCGGTAATTGGTTAACTGACGACGTATTTGTTGTTTTCTGATGTGGTAAACAACTTAAACATAGAGTGGAACTCCAGCATTATCTATACAGACCACGTAATGAACTGTAAGGATTGGGAGCTTTCTACTACAGCGTCGGGCTGGCGAATATCGTGTAAGGAGGATAAGTTCATCAGTAAATGTGGACAGACCAAGACCACCACCGACTCTTTTTTGTCCAAAACAGCGTGCACTGCAAATCCCTCGTTATCCTCACTGGCCACAGAAAAGGGAGCTATAACTGAGGAAGCCAGAACCCGATAATACTCCTACCTGAGTTGGGACCTGGGACTCACTTAATTCATACCCCCCCCCCCCCCCTCCCCATCTGGGCTGGAGTCTATGACGGGTTCTTTAAAGATAAAAGGTTGCTCGTAGGAAAAACAAGTTTGTAACAGCCCCTACCCTCTTAAACCTGCAACAACAAACAACACATTAACATTCGTTTCACAACGACTGTGAAGAGGGATTTTGTTCGTAAATGTGTTCGTATTTTAAATAGTGCGCCCTCCCCGCCCCCTTCCCCATTCCCCAATTAGTCTGTAGTTGGTGGCACAGCTGCACAGGTTTGTCAGCGTATGGTGTGCGAGTATGTATATAGCTATGGTGTGTCTGACCCACGAACTTCCACGCACACAAAAAGGTATGGTAGCTGTGTACTGTGCCGTGATTTTATTTGAGATGGTTTTCTAGGAGCACCTCAATTTTTTGTTATCACACACAATTTGGTTTTTATGATGACTTATACGCTGTTTATGTATTTCTGCTTTGTTTGTGAGGATATCAGTTATTGATTATGTGAAATGATAGAGGGAGTGGATGGGGTGGGGCAGGGTGTGTGTGTGTGTGTGTGTGTGTGTGTGTGTGTGTGTGTGTGTGTGTGTGTGTGTGTGTGTGTGTGTGTGTGAGTGAGTGCACACGTGTGTGCCTGCGTGCACACTCACACTGACACATTCATTTTCATCTATTCATATTCATGCACCGGGTCACACCCATGTGTACACATGCCATCCAGACCAACGGCCAAACTGGCCTGCTCTTCTGAAAGTTGGTAATGGGATTTAGAGTGTGTGCAGATGCGATGCGTGCGTTCATAAATGGAACCTCAGTGTTTACTCTCAATCAAAGGGTACAAAACAGAGCGACAACATATTTCTGTGTTTATATTTGGAGTCACATTTCGGCTGCAAAACTGTAAAAATATATAGAAGGCGAAGAATACACTGAAAGTCTTCTTTCTTTCTTTTCTTTCTTTCTTTCCTTTCCTTTTGCCTTTTTTATTTTATTCTTGTCAAAACCCGTCATGATTCGGCCGAGTGAAAATGATTTGAAATCGGTAATTGGTTAAACTGATGACGTATTTGTTGTTTTCTGATTTGATAAACAACTTAAACATAGAGTGGAACTCCAGCATTATCTATACAAACCACGTAATGAACTGTAATGATTGGGAGCTTTCTACTACAGCGTCAGACTGGCGAATATCGTGTAAGGGATAAGTTCATCAGTAAATGCGCATGGACCCAGACCACCACAGATTCTCTTTTGTCAAAAAACAGCGTGCACTGCAAATCCCTCGTTATCCCCACTCGCCACAGAAAAGGGACTATAAACTGAGGAAGCCAGAACATGATAATACTCCTACCTGAGTTGAGACCTGGGACTCGCTTAATTTACATCCCCCCTCCCCCCACCTGAGCCCGGGTCTATGACGGGTTCTTTGAAGATAAAAACTTGTTCGTAGGAAAAACAATTCTGTAACAGCTCCCACCGTCTAAAAAACAAC
>JADBJO010007310.1:85000-95000 GCA_016801955.1 Conus betulinus | reverse complement strand
AACTGATATATATGACATGTTATAAATGGGTACGACTGAGTAAAGAAATAGTTCATTGGAATCTTTTGTGTGTTGTAGTTTTGTGCTAAAGTGCAGAACACAAATTTCTTACACACACACACACACACACACACACACACACACACACACACACACATATGTACACCACACACACAAATAAGTGTGCGTGCACACACACATGCACACAAACACGCACGCACACACGCACACACACACACATGCACACCCCCCCCCCACACACACACACACGCATGCACGCATGCACACATGCACACATGCACACGAATGCACACACACACACACACACACACACACACACACACACACACACACACACACACGCACACACACACGTGTACATACAGACATACACTTCATAGGTACACAACCCTCGAACTAAGTCACTGAATTTTCAAATGCCTCACAGAAAAGTTACAATTTACGCAAGCATGCGAAGTTTATATTTGCGATTTTGGGCAGAAATACCCTTTCATTTTCTCGAAACTAGTTGTTCCACGGCGCCATTTAAAATCAAAACAAAACAAAAACCTAATCTTAAAATCTAAAAAAAATTGAATTCTTCGGAAATTTACACGTGAAATGAATTATTTGGAAAGTGCAGATTACTTTGAAAATACTTCCACTGATAAAATATACCATTGCAAGATACGTAAAGCACCTCCACTTCTGAAATCGCTTCCCAGCAGGTCGGAAAGAGCATCTGCCAAAAATACTACCCAAGCATTTTCTTTCATAAGAACAGTCTAAAATCACTCTCCACTTGTATTAAAAATCACTTCCAAGGCAGGAAATGACTTTAGTCTTGTGTCCACATTTACACCCCTTCCCAGGTCCCCGTCCCTTTTTCCAAACCTAACGATACAAAGAAGGGGAGTGACTTTCCTTATGCCCGAATGTTTCCCCTCTCTCCCCACCCTTCTCTCTCCCCATCGCTTTGCTAATACACGCTTGCTGATGAGGAAGGGGAGGGGTGTCTATATGACTGAACCTACCAGCCCCTCTTAACCCCAGTTTTGATTTCTTTCTCAGAACGGTAGTGAGGAGAGAAGAGGTAGTTTTAACTCTTGAGGTGATGACATGATTAAACGTTCGTACCTGGACTCTCAAGAAAGACGGGCGAAAGCGGAGCTTTCAGGTACCATCCGGCAGCCTTCATCAGCACTGATCGACTGACGGGGTGAACTGTGTTGAACTGCGAGCCGAGCTCACGTCACGCGACCGAACTAGAGAGTTTTAGACCGATGGTAGGGTGTGTCGCCCCCGGTCCCGGTTGAGGGTTGATGTGTGTTCCACACAGACAAACCGCAAGGAGGAACTCCACCCCTCCAAGAAGTGCTCAGCGTCTCAGGGTACCCTAAGTGGGCCTGGGAAACTCCAGGGAACAGAAGATCTCTCCTCATCCCTCTACCAACAACCCGAGTCCCCACCTTGGACAAGTCACCATCCTCTATGTCCGAGGTGTCACAGAAGCCCTTTCACGTAAGATCAGGAAAAAAAAAACGTGTGGGGGTACATGCCAAGCCACACAACACCATCAGGAGCAAGCTTGTGGCCCTGAAGGACAAAATAGACAAACTGGACCAATCAGGGGCAATCTACGAAATCCAGTGCAGTGAATGTGATCACTCGTATGTGGGTGAAACAGAAAGAAAACTGAGGCTCCGTGTCAAAGAACACAAGAGAGACTTCTCCCCGGTAGCGGAGCACATGATCAACAGCGGACATGTGTTCTCTCCAGTGACAACATCAACGTCCTGACCGGGAGGCCAGATGGTTCCAGAGGGGGGTGAAGGAGGCCATCTACATCGCGGCCACCACACCAACCCTCAACCGGGACCAGGTGCGACGCATCCTGCCATCGGTCTACAACTCACTAGTTAGGTTGCATGACGTGAGCTCGACTCGTGGACGTGCGCACTGAACACAGTTCACTCGGTCAGTCGAACAGTGCTGATGTAGGCTGCCGGATGGTAGCCGAAAGCTCCGCTTTCGCCCGTCTTTCTTGAGTGTCCGGGTACGAATGTTTACTCATGGTGAAGAGTGGTTTTGAATTTTTGATAACGCTTTTAAAGCCTGTTTTCATCACTATACATCATAATTATTTCTTTTCCTTTTTCGATCAAAGATCAGAGGGCAGGAGAGGTCAAGATCAGAAAATTGGGAAAAAAAATCTGATGTAAACCATAATTTTTTCTCTTGGTTAATAATTGCGTTAATCTGGAAAAGAAAGGATCACGAAATGGCAAATTAGCGTGGAAATTTTGAACTTGAAAAACAAAAAAAAAAAACCAAACAACCAATCAAACATCACACACACACACACACACACACACACACACACACACACACACACACACACACACACACGCACGCACGCACGCACGCACGCACACACACACACATGTCTGATGATAACCAGTAACATAGTTAATTCACAAGCACTCCTCCTAAACGCTGTAGGAGGAGCCATCCTGACGCTGTCTTACGCAAAAAAGGCCAACATTTTTACACAAATAGAGGCTGAAACCAGGTCACAACTGACTTGTTTTCTTGAATGAATGTGAAATACCGATTTTGCTTTGAGTTGGTACGTACGGTACGGAAATAATGGAGAAATGAGCCCTGAAACATTCTCTCTCATGCTCCCTCCCTTACTCCCTCTCTGTCTCTCTCTCCCTCCTTCTCTTTCTCTCTCTCTCTGTCTGTCTGTCTCTCTCCCTCTCACACACACACTCGCACGCTTGCTTGCCAGCTTGTTTATCTGTTTGCTTAAATCCATTTTACGAAATGAGAAAACAAAACATGCAGAGTTAGCAAACACAACAAACGTATTCGCGTTTAAACAGCATCAACTGTCTAACACGTTTGAGCCTTTGAGTCAAGGCTCTGATCCATTTGAACAGGCTGTAAGAACTAAGCAAAGCCAGGAATGTCAAGGTGATGCATTTGTATCAAACTATTTTTTTCATCACAATGATGATGATGATGATGATGATGATGATGATGATGATGGTAATGTTGATGAAGGTAATGATGATGATGATGATGATGATATTATCTTCAGTGTTTATCTTCATGCTTTACAGTCAGCAGTCTTCATGATGGCGCTGTCTATGTTCATTTTCATCGACTTTACGATGGAATCCGCAACACCAGACGTGCCTTGCAGCATTCCGGTAGGCAGCTTGTGTGTCATCATGTGGGTTGGTGCATTGTGCTGTGTTGTGTTTTTTTGTGTTGTTAAGTGTTGTACGTTGTTTTTTTTTTTTTTTTTTTTTTTTGTTGTCCCAACCTCTGTGCCATCTCAGAGGCTGTGCACCCACGCTCATTCCGTCACCTCGTTCACAGCCACAGCCTGGTCGGCTCCGCCGCAGCCCCGGCACCGGCAATCCACAGGTAACAGTCAATGTCAAGTCGTCAAGAGACAACCCACCGGAGGAGACACTGCACTGCTGCCGAGTCACTTCGGTGGTGTTCAGTGGCGCATGTTCTGATCTAACATATGCAGGACACTACTTACTAAGCCCCCTACTGACGACAATAATTGCTTGGTCACGGAGCCGGCATGAGTGAGCTCTCCCTCCGGAGGGTGCCACCATGTCTGTCCAACAACAGCCTCCATGTCTCGCCGAACTGGTGACCCTGACAGAACCAAAGCAAGGCCACAGACGTAGAGAGGAAATCGGAGAGCAGGGCATGAAGGGCCACAGCATTTGAGACATTTTTTTATGCTGATCGATGAGAATGAGGATGATTAAGATGATGCTACAGATTTCCATTTTGGTCTGTACACTACGCTTCCTTTCATAATATATCCCAGCGTTGACCAGGCCCGAGAGATACAGGCACCTACAGTGTTGGTCAGAAAACTTGAGCAACACTCTCAGAAATGCATCCATTAAGTGCATCAAACTCGATTATGTGGTCACAGTCTTCTCATATGAGCCTGCAGCAAACTCAACTCTGGGTAGGAACCGATCGGATCGGGGCAGAAAAACCCACATGACTCTGATGGGATTCGAACCCACGACTTCCCAGCCGGGAGTCTGCGACGCTAACCACTTCGCCACAGTGGCTGGTGTGTTGTAGGCTGTTAGTTTATAGTTTCGTCAGTTAGTCAGTCAGTTAGTTAGTTTGTTAGTTTGTTTGATTGACAGGCTGTCAGAGATACATGACAGCAAATAATATCATCATAGAAAAGAAAGGGGAGGGTTGGTGTAATCTGAAATGGGACAGTCATCTGAAATGGGACAGTCATCCCCCACCCACCTACAGTGTGAAAAAAATGTGTAAAAGATTCCAGAAGACGATCTCTCAGATGTTTGATGTCCATCGGTATCTATGCCACAAATGAACTACAGTGTTGGCACGGGTAGATTAGGATATGTTGCCACTCCAAGTCATTGCATTTTGCCACTCCAAGTCATTGCATGTCCACTCCAAGTCATTGCATGTTGCCACTCCAAGTCATTGCATGTTGCCACTCCAAGTCATTGCATCATGCATGGGAAAAACATGCAAGGGCCAGTGTGAGGGTTGGGGTGGAAGGGAAGGAAGAAGTGAGGGAGCGGGGATGGCAGCTTCTGTGAAGAAGACGGGGCAGGGGGGGATGGCGGCTTCTCTGAAGAAGACGAAACCCTTTTCACTCTGCGACCGTTTGCTGCATGATCAGATAAGGGAAAGATGGAAGGGAGTGGGGAGTTGAGACTCGAACGGCAAGTCATCAAAGTTCTCTCTGCCCCGGTGTCGTCAGTACTGTGCTACCAGTATGTGGTTGGTGTGTTCTTCAAAGAAAACACTTGCAGACTGTGGGGAGAATGTGAGAAGAGGAGGCGGTTGAGGGATGAGGGTAGAAACTGAAAATTGATGTAGATTGGTAACCTTGAATGCTGTTTGTTAGAGAGAGAGAGAGAGAGAGAGAGAGAGAGAGAGAGAGAGAGAGAGAGAGAGAGAGAGAGAGTGAGGAAGAATGTTACTGTTGATTCATTATCAGTAACATTATCAGCAGCTATGGTTGTATATTGTACATCAGCTTACTAAATGTTGCTGTTGATTCATTATCAGCAACATTATCACCAGCTGTGGTCGTATATTGTAATCAGCATACCAAATCTTGCTGTAGATTCATTATCAGTAATATTATCATCAGCTGCAGTTGTACATTGTACATCAGCACACCACATGTTGCTGTTCATGTACTATCAGCTTTGATTGCACATTGTGCCAACAGCGTACGTGGTACTAGCATATATTTTCACTAACATTTACATGTTATATTCATTTGTATTGATGTTTCTTGTCTCTGCCTGCACACTACATTATCATTTCCTTAATGCAAGAGTGTATGTCAGTATTAATGTATTGATTTTATTCTGATTTGTTTGTATGAGCATTACCCAGTACAATAATATGTGTGTCACAAAGACTTACTGTTAGACTGGCACTTTGGTTAAAAGTCGTCATTCTTTCAACACTGAAAATCGATCGATCAACAAGACATGACGAGTGCAACTTGGACAGGATGCTGATAATATATCTCCACTTGTTGTGTTTTTCTGTCCTAAAAGGACGAATTCTGTGTACTACACCCGGCGGAACGTGTGGAGAATATTACCACTGGAGTGGTACCAACTACTGCTTCCGTTTCTGCGCATGTGTGACCTCGGAAAGAGCTGCCCTACTGATGAAGCTCATGCAATCGTACGCGGAAACGTGACTCATCCCTGGTAAGTTTTATTAAATGGGATGTACTTCACATACTCTTTTACGTATCTTATTTCCAAGTCGGCCCACTCATAATGGTTGTAAAGAAACAAGAATAACGTCTTTAACATGTAGGGAATTAAGTAATTCTTTTTGATGAATGGCAATACTCTCAGATTAATGGCAAACCAGCGACACGAAACGTCTCTCCAATTGGCAGCAACTGTTGAAGACAGCGTTGTGTCCTTTTTGAAAATGGTTATCAGTTATCTACGACTATCATAGAAGGAAAAGCATCAAGGTGTGGAAGGATGACTCTTTTGTCAAAAAAAAGGGCAAAATTAATTTCGTCCAGCTAGAGTTTGTCGGATTGGGTCTCTTTTCTACCAAAAGATTATTATACCACAACTTCTGCTGTTGTTTGATATTCATCTTATTTGACACGATTCTGCATTCATCGGATTTTCATTTTTGGTAATTATTATCAGATATTGTCCATGAAAAAGCAATATGTCGTATCCATGGCACATTTTGTCAACGAAACCGCTTAAATCCGACGTTAGTCTTCACAACATTGACAGACTGTCAGGTGTCAAGGTTAATTTCTTTTCGCATTAATTTTGATCATCGTAGATTCGTAGATGCTGATTTAAACCTAAAGTTCAGCTTATTGCCTGCCCAAATAACCATACGGAACTATGCTGATAAACTTGAAAAAGAAAACTATTCCAAAGAAGAGCAACGAACACACTTTGTTAGGAAAATCAGTCTGTGTATCTTTCAAATTCCATTTTGAACGAAACAGCTGCTGCTCTTTTCGCATTAATGCGTAACGGAAGTGACGTTTCCCGCCGGTTTTAGAGACCACTATTGTGGTCAAATGGTTTGATGACACGGCATTTCTCAGACTCGGTCCTCAAATGCAAAGCTCAACATAATGCCCGTAATTACGTCCAAAATAGTAGATCACCGTGGTGTGGGTGTCCAGGCCCTGGATGTCTGGAATGTCATCGCTGTGGTCCAGACCTGCTTCTCTGTCGACGTCAAGACTGAGCATGATCGTGCAGGATTTTGAACTGCTCATACATTTCTGCAGGTGTATGCATACCTTTACAATCAGATTCTTTCAGTATGGTAGTCACCATTTACATGAACATATTTTGTACCATGTTATGGCCTACTTTTCTTTTGAATGCACGACCTCACGGGAGCGTGCCGGTGTTCCCCGGGTTCTATGTTCCCCTGTAGCGCTGTTCCCGTGTCTCTGTGTTCCCCAGTGTCGATGTTCCCCGACCGAAAAAGCGTGCCGCTATTCCCGTACCGGTGTTCCCCAGGTTCTCTGTTCCCCAGTAGCGCTGTTCCCCAAACAGATTTCAATGCACGTTAGCGCCAGTACGGGCCCAACTGTACAAGGAGAGGTTGCGCCGGGCACATCCCACATTCGCCTGATGCCTGTGTGTGCATGCACTGATGCGTGCGTGCGTGTGAGTGTTGGACAGGAGGAGGGGGAGGGGGAGTAGTGCTAGACCTGCTGCGAGTTATAGTTCTATTATACAAGATTTCTGGCAACGAAATGTCGTGGCAAGGAAAAGGTGGGTAAGGAATGTCACCGCACTGAGTTGTCACACGGACATTCCTACCCGCCTCTCCCCGACCCCCCTCCTCCCTCCCAACCTCCGACCCACAGGGGACGGGATGGTTTCAGTAGTAGAGCATCGGTCTCGTGATCCAAGGGTCTCGGGTTCGAGTCCTGTCAGAGGCAAAATTTGTTCTCCTTTTCCATAGTGTCCCGTCCCGTCTTCGAAATCACCTTCATGGGGAAAAGACGTAAAAAATCCATCCACCCCTTCCCCCCCGACACGCCCCCCCGCCCCCTCCCTTCTCGGTTGTATGTGGACAGTGAGGAGGGGGGGGGGGGAGATAAGTGCATGCATGGGTGGAGAGGGGGGATGCGTGCGTGCGCGCGTGCGTGTGTGTGTGTGTGTGTGTGTGTGTGTGTGTGTGTGTGTGTGTGTGTGTGTACGTGAAGGTCAGAACGTGTAAAAGTATTCGATGGAACGTCATCAAACTGCTCAGACCCATCCAGGTATTGAATCTCACCTGTCTGGTATTACCCGCGTGTGAATAACCACAGAGTAAAAATGTATTCTACCCACCAACACCACCAACGGCAAAAACTTGGGGAACAGCGGGCCTGGGGGACACCGGGACTGGGGAACACTGGGACTGGGGATTGCGGGAATGGGGAACAGCGGGATCGCCACAGGGTGGGGAACAACGAAACTGGGGAACTTAGGGACTGAATTTCGATTTTTTTTCTTGAGGGAAACATCGGGACTGGGGAATATAGAGACTAGGGAACAAAGAACCTGTGGAACAGCGGTGTGACTCGCACCCCACAGCCCCCTCAACGGCTGTCATCCCCTCCACCCCACCACTCTACTAACATTGATGAAAAGGAACATCTAAAGACTAGGAGTTCAACCTGTGGAAGATTTTACGTTAAGCTCTCTGCCAACAAAATCATATTTTTCTTGGTGTAATTGCTTCGTCTGTCAACAACATTTGCAAAAACAGGAAAAAAAAAAAAAAAAACGGAACGGACTTTGACAGAACTTGTGGCCAAGGTGTGGGCCTGTGGTGTGGGTCTGCAGTGTGGATCTGTGGTGTTGGTCTGTGGTGTGGATCTGTGGTATGGATCTGTGGTATGGATGTGCAGTGTGGATCTGTGGTGTGGATCTGTTATGTGGGTCTATGATGTGGATCTGCGGTGTGGATTTGTGGAATGGATCTGGTGTTGATCTTTGGTGTAGGTCTGTGGTGTGGATCTGTTATGTGGGTCTATGGTGTGGATCTGTGTGTGTGGATCTTTAATGTGGGTCTGTGGTGTGGATCTGTGGTGTGGATCTGTTATGTGGGTCTATGGTGTGGATCTGTGGTGTGGATCTTTAATGTTGGTCTGTGGTATGGATCTGTGGTGTGGATCTGCAGTGTGGATCTTTGGTGTGGGTCTGTGGTGTGTGGATCTGTGGTGTGGATCTGTGGTGTGGATCTGTGGTGTGTGTCTGTGGTGTGGGTCTGTTAATTGGGTCTATGGTGTGGATACGTAGTGTGAATCTGAGGTGTGGGTCTGTGGTGCAGCTCGTGATGTGGGTCTGTGGTATGGGACTATAGTGTGGGTCTGTGGTGTGGGTCTGTGATGTGGGTCTATGGTGTGGACCTGTGGTTTGGATCTGTGGTGTGGGTCTTTGGTGTGGATCCATGATATGGGTCTGGGGTGTGGGTCTGTTGTGTGGGTCCGTGGTGTAGATGTGTTGTGTGCGTCTTTGGTGTGGATCTGTGGTGTGAGTCCGTGATGTGGTATGGATCTGTGGTATGTGGTATGGTTCTTTAGTATGGATCTTTGGTATGTCTGTGGTGTGGATCTGGGTCAGCAGTGTGGGTCTGCGGTGTGGATTTCTTATGTGGATCTGTGGTGTAAGTCTATGGTGTGGGTCTGTGATGTAGGTCTGTGGTGTGGATCTTTGGTATGGATAAGTGATGTGGGTCTGTAGTATTGGTTTGTGGTGTGAGTGTGTGGTGTTGGTCTGTGGTGTGGGTCTGTGGTATGGGTCAGTGAGTCGATCTCTGGTATGGATGTGTGGGTCTGTGGTGTGGATCTATAATGTGGGTCTGGGATGTGGGTCTGGGATGTGGGTCTGGTATATGGGTCTGTGTGGTGTGGATCCCTGCTATGGACCTGTGGTGTGGGTCTGTGATATGGATGTATCATATCTGCGATGTGGGTCTTCCGTTTAGGTCTGTGATGTGGGTCTGGAATGTGGGTCTGTGGTGTGGGTCTGTGGTTTGGATCCCTGGTGTGGATCTGTGGTGTCAGTCTGTGATATGGATCTATTGTGTTGGTCTGTGGTGTGTGGGTCTGTGGTATGGGTCTGTGGTGTGGGCCCTGTGGTATGCATTATTCGCGTGGGTCTGTGGTGTGGGTCTGTAGTGCAGGTGTGTGATGTGGGTCTGTGGTGTGGATCTGTGGTGTGGATCTCTGGTATGGGTCTGTGGTGTGGATCTGTGGTGTGGATCATTGCTGTGGGTTTATGATTTGGGTCTGTAGTGTGTGTGTGTGTGTGTGTGTGTGTGTGTGTGTGTGTGTGTGTGTGGTGTTGATCTTTGGTTTAGGTCAGTAGTGTTGGTCAGAGGTGTAGGTCCCAGATGTGAGTCTGTGATGTGGGTCTGTCGTGTAGGTTTTTGGTATGGATCT
>JADBJO010007310.1:42500-70000 GCA_016801955.1 Conus betulinus | reverse complement strand
GATCGAAAATCATTGAAGCTTTTTTCACTTCAGCTCTGGCTTTTTTTTTTTTTTTTTTTTTTAGATAGGGAGAGAGGTAACACCTGATATCCCTGACATGAAAAGAGAAATCGTTTCCAACAAAAATTTTTGCTGCCCCTCAATTTTGTTTTAGTCTTACAGATTCTCAGCTTATCTTTGTAAGAGGAGCACCAGGCTATGATGGGAAATTCGGGTTTTGCATATAGCCTGTGGGCATGGTCAAACTCAACTCCCTGTGCCATCTCCAGTTTGTCGGTGATCAGGTCATGCACTTTTCCTTCACACTGTTCGTTTGTCTCAGTTTGGTATCTGGGGATGCCATAAAAAATAAGGTTATTGCACTTGGACCGACATTCTACATCATCCGTTTTTCTTTCTAACTGTTCTATATTAGCTAACAGCTCTGCGTTTTTCTTTGCCACGTCCGAGTTTTCTTTTCTCAAATTCCCCATCTCCTCCCGCAGATCATCAAACCTACTATGCATGGCAACAAATTGATCACGAAGGTTCTTTAAGCTGTTTTCCATTTCAGTAAACTGTCAGTCCACCTTGCACATGACTTCTGCTGCGGTGGGTTGCCATGGAGAAACAGAGTCTATGCCCGGTGTCCAGAGAGGCCCCGGTCCTGTCCATGCTGGTCATCCGTCCTGTCATGGCACACTGACTGTTCCACCTCGACCGCCGGAGGCTGGTGAGACCAGTATTCCAGTAGACTTCCTGCAGTGAAAAATGAAGCAATGCAATTGATTCCCACAGCGCAAAATGAAGCGATGAGATTGATCCCAGGAACCACGAAGTACACACCAGTTGAAGCTATGCGACACCTGCTCGACCTTCCCTCAATGCAGGCAAGACACAAGCTAGAATAGGTGAAGGCATATTTCAGTGCACTTGAAAATCCCCAAAACTCACTTCATGTGGCGGTCAACGAAACAAAAAGCACTCAGCTAGGACGTACAAAATCATGGATGGGACAGGCAGAAGACAGAATATAGCTTGTGTGCCAGTCAGCAGAACTTAAAGAAACGAAGGAATGGGACAAGTATGCAGACACTTGAAACACCTCCACCAAACTGCCATCACTCCAGATCGTGGAAGACATTGTTGAGAATGGTCGGTAGGCAAACTCAACGCAGAAATTCAGATTCAGGTAGAAGATCTCTGGGCAAAAGAATTAGAGAAAGGTAAACAGCAAAACCTTCAGTAAAAACAGAGCACGTCATAACCCATTCAAAATAAGACGAAGAGCTAGTGATAAGCTATCCCTGAAATAGGAAAAAAAAGAACGTAGTACTGAGAGGGACACAATATGCATCAATGATGAAGGGACTTTTAAAACAAATCATTCACGACAATTGCAAATCATTCACGGCAAAGGCAAAATATTGTGACACATGTACGATCCAACATGATGTGATGAAAGAGGACAAGGAGTACATCGTTGGTGATTGATACCAATGAAACAGTAACGAAAAAAAAATGAAATGAATGAGGCGGACCTGGAAAAGAGACGATGAAAACGAAAAAAAAAAAAAAAAAAAAAAAAAAAAAAAAAAAAAAAAAAAAAAAAAAAAAAAAAAAAAAAAAAAAAAAAAAAAAAAAAAAAAAAACCCTACCAAAAAAAAAAAAAAAAAAAAAAAAAAAAATCAGCACTCAATCAAGAAGAAATGCAAAGGAAAATTCATGAACACTTTCATGACTTGTTAGATGTTTACGAGATTGCAAGGAATACCTGAGCCACTGCTTTGGTTTCCGAAACTGGAAGACATCATACTGGAGCCTGATAATAGTTTTAGATTATGAAAAGGTCACAAAAGAAATGTCACTTAATGGTAGTGAGGATAAGGTTAATAAGCATATCATCAAAGCGAATTGCATTTAAGGCTAGAAATAATTCATGATGACACCTAGACATAACTAAACGAACGCAGATAATTCAGTAAGCATCTTCAAGAACAGCACACACAGAGTGTGTGAAAACAGAAGACACAAAGTGAAGTATTTTAAGTGGCGTTTCTAATGGCACTAGCAGGGAACTGTTTGGTTTTGCAATCCTGTACATATCTCACACATATACTGCCAATAAGTTAAAACAATTGTAGTTCACGGTGTCGGGATAACAAACATCTACTTTATTACAACACGGATACAAATCTTCATGATAGAGTAGGTAATACACCGCAGAACATAAGTGATTATGTTAGGTGATGTCTTTTATTACACTTTGATATTTTCTTTGTTACGAGGAGTAGGGGCGATGGAGAAAATCAGTGACTGTAATCAAATTACGATATTTTTATGAGGAACATGTTTACCAAAAACAAACTCAAAGTGGTCTTTGAAACAATCATAGACTGTTTAATATGATAAAAAAACTCCTCTTTGAATCAATATTTCTTTTCTGTTACTGGGACAACGTGTTCACATGATCTGTACATACAGCAGCATCACTGGTGAATTGGAACACGGCTAACAGCCGGGCAGAACAAAGCAGTAACTTGCTTAACAAAAGACAACAGTGAATTTGTTAGACGACATCTTCAGTGACGAATGAAGATGAAACAATGATGAACATGAAGATGACCATGGACATAGACATTGAGATGTATATGACCTGTGGTAACAGAATATACTGATATATAATGAGATGGATGACACACAAACATGCAGACGCGTCGTTACATCAACAAAACATAAGGATCCTTAACACGACACAAACAGGATGAATACGCATATTGACAGGGATGATCACTTGCGCTGTGTACACAGAAAGAGGCTTGATGGTAAGCTGACGCTGATAACCCATGATGTAGGGCAACAGAGACCGAAAGCAGCTGTGACAATGCTGGAATGGATGTATTTTGCAAAACCTTTTTTATGAGTGTGCACCCGCATTGATTTACACACAATCCGAGAAAACAACAAATGTGTGGATAAAGTTGTGAGTTGGTCTATGCGAATGTAAGAAGTCGCATCATACCGAGAGATCGAAAAAGTACATGACCGTAAAGACGAACGCACAGTCGCCCCGAAACAAAAATAAACCGCAGAGGTGACCATGCTATTTATCATGGTGTGGCAGATGGAAACAATTGTCCGTTGATTCAGCAGTAGTTCCTGAAACACTCAATAGACGTCTTAATATCCAAACATAAACGAAACAATGAATAGAACAAAAGTACTTCACCAATATCATGATAAATGGTCGTTCTTGACGAATGGGAGGGGCGGGGGGGGGGGGGGGGGGGGGGGGGGGGGGGGGAGGTGGCAGTGATCGGCACAAAAAAAGAAATCACCTGAACATTGATAATGGACCTGATGTATTACCAGCAGGAGAGTCGCTTGCGCATGACTGTCACATACAATGCTGAGTAATGAAATTATTGTAAGTAGTCTCGTAAAATTCTCAATCGGCTTGTACGGAGGAGATATATCACCAGCAGGAGAGTCACCAGCGCATAACTCTCAGGTATATTGCTGTGTGAAAAGTTGGGAATGACCTGCTGAGAAGCAACGAATTACCAGCTAGAGGGTTACCAGCGCATGACCCTGAAATACAAGCTGTGTAATGCAACAGTATCTTCTTCTTCTTCTTCTTCTTCTTCTTCTCTTCGAACATTCTAGATGGGAACGCCAGCTCCTCTGACAAATGCTGCCGTGCGCTGTAGGTCCTCAAGGGCACCGTAGAGCTTCCTGTCCACTGATGTTTGCTCCGTCCGTATCTGTTGTCTCAGAGCTTCGTGCAACGGGCAATCTTGCAGTAGATGTGCTGTTGTCATACTGCTGGTCTGGCATGGGCACTGGCCTGGCTGACCGATCCTGAACTTGGTAAAGAGGTGATAGTTCAGGCGGTTGTGGCCTGTCCGCAGCCTGAAGATGGCCACCTGCTCTGATCCTGTTAGCAGGTGGTACGGGTCATGTTTATTGAAACGTGGATGCTCCTGCAACCACTTGCTCTGCTGTCTGGCTTTGATGATTGTCTTGGCTTCTTTGAGGATTGTGGACCCGTCTTCCTGTTTCTTTGTTGCTCCCTCTTTAGCCAGAGTGTCTGCAACCTCGTTGCCAAGTACGTCGCAGTGGGAAGGGATCCACCGTAGAACAACTGTGCTGGCTCTGCGAAGGGCACAATATGTATAATGGCAGGCAAGATTCAGGACTGTAACACTTGGTCCTGCGGCGTTTGTGCCGTATAGTAGTAGAAGTAGTAGTAGTAGCAGCCATGGCAGTAGTATTGTGAAGTCAACGAGGCGTAATGTGCCGTCAAGAGTAATAGCAGTGGGCGGAGAAGTAGGATTATGTACAGTGGGTTGTCAGCGCCCAGTAGTGTGCCATAATAAACCGATCGTGGACCAAGGAAAAGGGAGGTGGACCATGAATAATAACACCGACCTTGCAAGAATGTTCATTACGTACGCACGTGGGCGTTTGAATTGTATAGCAGTAGCATAATTAGCAGCTTAGGTAGTAATAAGCGTTATCTGTTTACACATGAACGGTAACTAGACTGGTAATATTACGGTGGCACATTTAAAACCGATGCATTATTCTTATCACTGAACGTGGATATTGCAGACAAGACGTATCAGACAAAACAAAACACACAAAGACAAACTGACAGGTCAATGACACGGGGAAAAAAGTGCAGAGGACTGGTCAGTCAGGCAGTGAACTTCGACACGGTCAACACCCGTTCTCAGTTTACACAATAGTTATAGTAGTGTTACGCCAATAAAACCGGACTCGAATAGGGCTTGGGGAGGGTATGGGTAGTAACTTCGGGAAGCAGCATTAGCACTGTTCAATCAGGAAGAGAAACTGTTTTGATCGATAGGCTGATGCAATACTTACAACAAGGTGACAAAGAGGTAGAAAAGAACAATAATCACACCAGTACAAACCAACAGCTTTGCGGGACGCTATCAGTTTGTACACATGCATGGTCAGAAACCCTAACCAATGTTACAGAGAGCGGGATAGAGAGGAAGAAGAAATAAGAGATAATGACAGCGCGTTATGCGTGTTCTATTGTCCACTGTCTCATTCACCCACAGACCAGCGTCAGACTTCACCTGTGCCCTCTGCCACAGGGACTGTCATTCCGCGTCGGACTGGCCAGCCACACCCGTCGCTGTACCAGAATAGACACCTAGAGCGCAACTCCATAGTCTTCCGAGACTGAAGGATGCCTACATTCACCCACTTCCTCACCACACTCACATTCTGCAAACATATAGTTTTAGTGGGAACCCCAGAAAAGGACATTTATACTTAAATCAATATTATCTTATTATTTCCTCCCAACAACAGAGTTCACATTCCGAAGCTACATACATACTCCTAAGTTTACGCAGACCGAGTTCAAACCCCACACTTTCTGGGCTTCACAGTGCAATGCTTCACACACTCAGCACAAACGGATTTTCTTTGACTTCGACTCCAGCCACCCCTGGGCGAGACACCAAAACTAGGGAGGATCTCTGCGACCACTCCCACAGCATCAGCAACTCTCTCTCTGCTCTTCGGCTGTACCCTGTCAGCTGAAAGACGTACAGCCGCCTACGTCGTCCTTTCAGCCAGACCTACAGTCTGCAACTAGGAACCTCCTCTGGCCTGGGGCTATAGACATAAGGTAAAGCTCCTAAGACTGTGTTCTCCAAACACTAAGAGGTAAGACTAGCCCAGTCCACTGTATTTTAGGGATCATTGAACGTCCGCACTACTTTTCAAAGTCTACAGCAGACGGACCTCATTCCAGAATCACAAAATAACAACAATTATTAACCCAACTGACAACACGTTTCCTTCTGAGCACATCCTCAGAAGCAATCTCTCCACTGGACTACATGATGCCATCAATTCTCTTATGAATATTAACAAGTTTCTGGACTCACAAATTCATCAAAAATAAAGCACAATGAATACGTTTTCTGATCAGAAATCATTACTCCAGAGAGTTTCATAAACTTATGAGAATTCAACTCCCTCTTTCCACTTTCATGTTCCAAAGAAATAAACTGGCACAAAAGTAGTTATTCAAAAGGGAAAATACTCATAATAGAAACTCCAACCAACTGCTTATCTCCCAGAAAATATGTACGAGAAAATTTGAACAAAATATTCCTAATTTCTCTGAATTATCCAGTCTAAGCTGTAGGTTAACCAAACCAGGTTTAGATAAAGTTTAAATTAAGTTCTAGGCTTGTCAAATCCTAAAACAATTTAGCTTAACAACTAGTCTCACCCTCAATGACACAGCATTTTTTCCAAGTCCTCGGCTAAGTACTCAAACTGTCATTCCTCAACAAAGCTTAGCCTACAGTCAGTCAGTCATACAAAAACACTTAGTCACCTGCTATAAAAAACCTGCACAAGAGGAATAATGTTCGTAACATTTGTTAATATTCCTCCATTTCAGAATAGAATACCAACCTGCTATAAGCAGCTTATCAAGACGCTCGAGTCTTCTTCAACCTAGACTTCGTGAGATGTAGATTTCAAGGCTGGCTGTTGTAAGACTGACCTGAGTAGATTTCAATTCCGCAGCAAGAAACTTAACAACCAGTGAATAAAAAGGATTCATTCAGCCAATGACTAACCATCTTACAACCAGAATTAACACACGCAAACTTACCCAACTAGCACAACACACACACAACAATCATACTTAAAGCAGCAGTGAGGACACAAGCACGTCCGTCACAACCAACCATACACATCGTGTGAATAATTTCAGTCTCCAGTCATCGAAACCTTGCTAGCCAGCCTCGCTAAGGAAAGGGATTATTAGACACAAACGGACCGTCCTTGAACAAAATTTGTGGTCATCCACAAGCATGCGAGCGTATGCACGCGCACATATGCACAGACACGCACGCGCGCGCGGGCACACACACACACACACACACACACACACACACACACACACACACACACACACACACACACTTTATCAAGTATATGATTTATATGTTGATTCCAGGTAAGTTTTGATGACAGATAAACACCTAGAAACTAAACACTTTGCACAAACTTAAGGACAATTCCATTAATGCTGAATATAGGCATTTTATCTAGGTTATAACCTGAGTTAAAAAGGACCATGTTTGTTTTTTCTAAAGATAGTGATAAACCATTTTCTTTCATAAAATTAGTGATTTTATCTAATTCCTTTTGATAAACTTTTTTTGTATAGTTTAATGCTCTAGTGGGTGTATTGCGTTTCATTGTTACCTTCATCCACATGCATATATTGTCAGCATACTGAACTAAAGCTGAGTCGTTTGACAATCTCTTTGGAGAGATCGGCTATGAGTATATTAAATAGAACAGGAGAAATAACTGAACCTTGAGGTAATCCCATCTGAAGTTCTCTGGGGTTTGAGTACGTGTTTCCTACTCTTACTTGTATTAAACGATGTGAAAGGAAATTTTCAATGTAGTTATACATAATTATTACCATTAATATTGTTTTTCTTGAGCTTTTGCAATAATTTGTAGTGCCATACTTGATCATAAGCTTTCTTAACGTCAAAAAAAGTTGCAAGGATATTCTTCCGCCTCGCGAACTGCTGTTTGATTTGTGTTGTTAGTTTCACCAGATGTTCTGTAGTTGATCGGCCTTTCCGAAAGCCTGCTTGATTTGAGGGTATAATGCACTGTTTTTCGCAGAAGTGGACTAATCTGTTTAATATTATTTTCTCCATAAGTTTGCAAACGTGTGACGTTAACGAGATGGGTCGATAACTGTTTCTATCTGCTTGATAAAGTACGAAAAGCATTGAATTTTCTCAAAATTATTAGTAAACAACGTTGGGGTCAAGATACTAAAGCACTTTTATGTCTTCTTGCAAACTCGCTTGTTCGATCTCGTTTAATATATGCCCAGAAGTTTTCTTCAATGCCCCAAGCACCTGTTATCCAAACTTTAAAGCATAGACTGCAAAGCTGTTAAAAACTGGCACTTGGGGTTCCAATACATGCTTCCAATCTAGGATCATATAAAGAAGCGGATGTTCTTCCTCTAGATGACAATAGGAACACTTCTTGCGCTAAATTTATGGTAAAGTCTTTTGCTTTTGATACATTTTGTAAGGAAGAAATTAGATTAGACTCCGCAAAAGATTTTGCCAAAAGAGCTAAAACAATACACTCTTTACAATCAATCAATTCCTATGCCACCGATATAATCAATTCTAAAGAATTAAAACACAAAGAAATAGCCACTAAGCCACCTGTTTCACCAGTAGCACCCTGGGAACATATTAAACCTGTTTTGATGATATTGACGATACAAATCTAAACAAAACTCAATCTCCAAATATCTTGAAAAATTTAGTAAACATTAGCATTGAAAACAAGTATATACTAATTATATCAAGATTACACAGACGGGTCTGTAATAGAAAATGGCAGTGCAGGATCAGCATTTTTTATTCCTTCCTTGAAAACATTAAAACGTTATAATATTGGTAGGCATTACTCCATTTTCACTGCTGAATTAATAGCCATTTTAATGGCATTGCATCACATTGAAGAGTTACCTTTAAATGCATGCAAAATATTATTTTGTGTGGATTCAAAATCTGTATATATATGCTATCAAGGGTCAAAATACCAAGACACGGGTTGAAATGACACACGAAATCAAGCACTTAATACATCACTTAGCAAGCAAAGATATCAGTGTTACTTTTTATTGGATTCCATCTCACTGTGGAATTCTCTCTAATGAACAGGTAGATCAAGCAGCCAAGAGTGCAGCACGCAATGCTACAGGGACAATTAAACTTAATGTTAAGCTAGATCTACATGAATATTATAAATACTTTGACAAGTTAGCAAAGGATAATTTTGTTGACAAGTTGAAGACCTCAGATATACAATATTCACATAATTGTGTAAAAGCTTGTGATACACTTCATTCGGATATAATAATTGAGAGTTTAAGTCAAATCAAATCCAGATCAATTACATCTTTGATGTTTAAGATTCGTCTAAATGCTCTCAAAACAAAATTTTGTAAAGATATTATTTGTGTTTTGTGGGAATCAAATTTCTACGAATCATCTGCTTCTGCACTGTCCTGCCATCAAAGCTCAAATGCTCAAAAATGGAGGCACTGCGCTCAACCATCGAAATCCGATAACATTACAGAAAATAGTTAATGACCTAGATCTTCTTAAGTTGTTTTCAGAAACTTTGCATTCTAGTTCTGTTGGTATTTTTCTTTGATAGTTGTTGGCAATGTTGAGATTATTTGTGTTTGCAGATCCCCAAAACTTAAGTATGGCATTGATGTTACATTTACTCAAAAACTCTTAACACTTTAAAGAATCTCTCGTATGCTTTTTTTTTGTCTAATGTCACTTGAGGGTGAAGAGACGTTAAATCAAAGTACTACTACTACTACCACACACACACACACACACACACACACACACACACACACACACACACACACATTTTTGATGAATTCACCGCACATGATTAGAGAGAGAGAGAGAGATGAATGAATGAATGAATGAATGATTTATTCAGATTAGGCCATAGCCCATACTGAAGGAGTGACACCCGTAATACACGAATAAAGAAGAATTCTCACAAACAGAAAATGGAAAAAAAGCAGTTACACATACATACTATGCAAAACTATTATGAATACATCGCTCGTATTCGCTTTTGTGCTTCGTATATGTACCTAGCAAGATCAAAGAGGACACACTCATTTCTGTTGCTAATAATAAGCTGACTCTAAAACTACAAGGATCAAAATAATATTTTGGCTTAATAAATTTTACTCGAAGGTCATTGAGTGCAGCACAGCAAAACAAAAATGTATATTTTATCTTCCTTGGCCTGGTAACATTACCGACATATCAGTCCAGTTTCATTCAAAGCACTGTATCTAAACCGATGGCAAGCTATGTCAGAGATACCAAATCTAAACTTAGTCAATGCACTCTTATATACCTGTCCATTTTCATTTTAATGTATAGCTCAATCATATGTGTCGTTTTAAATAGTCTGTATTGTGCAAATCTGTCACTGTTGTTGATATGGTCATGCCAGTCTTGCCATCTGCAATTAATCATTCTTTGTTTAAAACATTTAAAAAATCCCGATATATTTTCAACGCCCTGGTTGTCCCAAACATATGCAAAGCCATTTGAATTTAAACACTGACGACGAACAGTGGTAGCCCATGTTCTTCTTGCCATTATAATCCAATTTCGTAACGTCCTATACGCTTTAAATGGTATCTTGGTTTCTCCCATTCTGGTTATTTTCAGCCAATACTTAATGCATTTTAAAAAGAATTAATATAAATTGGATACCTTCCAAGTTCGCCATAACTAAATAATTTGGTGTTCGATTTTCTACATTTAAAAATCTTTTCATAGCATATAAATGAACATTCTCTATCACAACACCTTTCTCAAAAGCCCAGATTTCTGCTCCATACTGTAAAATTGGCTGCACCTGAGAGTCAAATAATTTCGAAAAAACAGAAAATGCGCCACTATTCAATTTGTATAAAATACGAAGAATAACTGTGACTGCTCTCTTTGCTCTACTTGCTAGATCTTGACATCCAAAGGTGAAACTTAATTTGGTAGTAAAATAGAACCCAAGATACTTGTATGCATTGACTACAACCATGTGTTCACCTCCATAAATCCATTTCTCATTACGTGCTAAATATCCACCTTTACGAAACACAATGATACTGGTCTTATCATATTAACTTTTAATTCTAATTTAGTAGCAGCTGAATACAAACTGTTCAATTGTCTTTGCAGACCAACTACAGTTGTAGACAATAAAATAATGTCATCAGCAAAAAGTAAGACGAACAGTTCCAAGACATCAAAAGTCACACCATGCCGTCCATTTTGAATAATCTCCAAAGCCAATTCATTTGTGAACAGAGAAAATAAAACAGGACTACAAACATCCCCTTGCTTGACCCCTCTCGTACACTTGACAAAATCTGATAATTTCGCTCCTGCTCTAATTCTTGCTTTCACCTCCTTATACATACCTTTCACACAATGATACAATTTACCTTGAATTCCATTTTTAACAAAATAGGCCACAGCAGTTTCCGTGAAACTGAATCGAAAGCTTTCTCAAAATCCACAAAAAAAGCCACATACAGCTTTTGTTGTTTACAAATTGTTTTTGAATTACAGATAATAGACTAAACATGTAATCATAGTAGAATAACCTGTTTTTGAATCCTGCTTGATGTTCTCCTGTTATATTATTCTGAGATATCCATTCATGTAGTCTATTATTTATAGCAGAACTATAGAGTTTACTACATGCATTGCACAATGAAATACCTCTATAGTTATTTACATAATTTATCTCTCCCCTTCTTAAACAGAGGTAAAATTATGGATTCTTTCCAGTCTTCTGGATAAATCCCGGTGTCAAAAAGATAATTGAACAATTTAACTAAAAATCTTAGAACAGTCGCACCAGAATGCTTAAAAAACTCCCCAATGAGGCCATCAGGTCCAGCAGTTTTACCATTCTTTAATTTCTTAATAGCTGTTAATATTTCCCCTCTGGATATTGGTCTGTCATAAATAGTTTCTTCATTATATATTACATTGTCAGTCTCAGTGGACTCATCATCGTCCTTATCCGTAAGATTTTAAAAAATGTAAGAACCAGTCTTGCATCGGAATATTATTTGCAGGTTGTAGTTTCTTTTTGGAAATCTTGTGAATAGTTTTCCAAAATAATTACTGATTATTACCTGAAGACAGAAGATTGTTCAGTAGGAGATCATTATGCTCTTTCTGTTTCCTTTCATTTAAATGTTTATATTCCCTTCTTGCTATACAGAACAATATTCTATCCTCATTATCCATTGTTTTCAGAAAAATTCTGAATAATCTACGTAGTTTACGTTTTCTACTCTGCATTCTCGATCAAATCAATTCTGTATAAAGTGTCTTATTTATAGGCACAACTTTCCTCATTGTTTCAGCTTGGTCTTTGATAGTTATACTAAACAAGTTCAGAGCTTCATTAACATCCACAGAAATAAGATTTTCAGCAGCATTTAGATTTTCTAGAACATTTGATGAATTCATGCATAAAGAAAACTGCTGACTGTAATCTTGATTCCAGCAGTATTTAACATTAAACTGGTTAGCATTTACATTAGGGGCAAAACTGGTATGTGACTGTTCATTTGGAATTTCAATGCACAATATCAGGGGTAAATGATCAGAATCAAACCTTTCCATCACATTTAGAGTCATCTTTTTACACATTAGTTCAAAAAAAAATCTGTAGACACTAGAAATAATCATTCACACTACTCCCCACATCCGAAATGTATGTGAAACAGCTTTCGAGATCGCCATTACATACTCCATTTACAATTGTCAATCCTAGCACAGTGCACATACTAAGAAGCTTTTTCCCATATGCATTTAATACCTTATCTTGAGAACATCTATTGTATTTGCTGTCCGCAGTCCTGAAATTAGTATAAAGATCACGATCATCTACATACCTGGAGAAATATTTGCAGTTCTTGCATTCATGTCATCACATAAGAGTATCTCAGCATCATCGAAGGATAACAACTTGTTTACAATACATTTTTCCAACATTTCAATGCCATTATCAAAGCCATGCAGTGTGTAGAAAGGTGCATTTTCTGGAGGGACATATGTACACACAAATAAGACAGGCTTATCAGAGCAAAATAATTCTTTATCAAATCTAAATAACATTGTATACAGTCTGTCACAATCTACCTGGTGCACATACGGGACAAGACTTTTACGAACCATACACACTAATCCTCCCGAGGCCCGTCCCTGTCTTGTAAATTTTACAGCTGGTTTTACAAATAATTCATAGTCTTGAAAAAGGTTTGTCTGAAACGCCTCAGAGAACGTTTCCACCAAACAAAACAAAGTCAAAGGAAGAAATAAACTGGATAAAGTCTCTGTCATCCATTTTTTAAAAAATAATCCACATATGTTCCAATGAAGAAATGATACACTATTTACAAATGTGTTCATTGTCATACAATCACCACCATGTTCTGTTTCAATCAATCGTAATCGTAGAATCAGTTTCAGTCTTAGGGTCAGTCAGTCGTAGACATCAAATTAGGTTCGGTCGTTGAAAGAAACGATGACGCAGAGTCTCTATTACTGTTTGACACATTGGTAATCAGACAGTCAGCCACACTGGAATTTTCATTCGGCATCACATAACTACTATCACTTTTCTTACATACATGATCATTACCATTGATAATCCCATTCCAGAACACACAGTCATCGCCACTGTTTTTTTTTTCATTTTCACTGCCACATTCAATCCTGTTGTTCCTTTCGTCAACATGCATACTCTCACCACCACACTCATCCCTCACGATCACACATTTCTTCTATAAAACTTTCTTTCTCTTTAAATCACTTCGCATGGCTTCGGGCCTATCAAATCTCACGTCGGATAACGTTACATCACTGTGTGTGATCGAAGAGGGCATCACTCAAATCATTACGTTCAAAAACAGAATCCACATTTAACACCCTGGCTGACTGTGTGACGGTGTGTGCTAACACGTTTTCGTCCACACCGATGGCAGTGACAACCTGCACGGTATTTTCCTCGCCTGTCTCCTTTACGTCAGCATCGTTCACTGCCCCAGCAAAAGTGACCCCACGTGGATTTGAAACAGGCACTCTGTGCGGTGTTGTCTTACATTTAGCCTCCCTCTTGTTCTGATAGCAGTACAATTTCCACCAATCGGGCCGGCCTGAATCCTATTTCATTTCAATCAGATTGTCACTGCCATCCAGACCGAACCTTTTGCTGTTGATCACCAGGTGATCATGAACCATGGACACTTTCATGCCCTGTGATCTGGCGGACTTCAGGCGAGGGACGAGCTTTCTTCTGATCTCCCTAACTCGGAAAGAAAAGTCTTCGCCAACAAATAACTCAGTTCCTTTTAGTTTTTGTTTCGCACGCAGAATCTTATCTTTATCTTTAAAGAATGTGCATCTTGCTACTATTGGCGACTTCGACTTTGAGTTCAGGCGATGTACACGGTCGAAAAGAATGTCATCCGAAAGTTCCAGTGTATCTGTAATCATATCCTGTACCAACGCTTCACATTGTTGCCAGGACTCATTGTCTGTACGAGGAATACTATGTATAATGATGTTATTCCTCTTCGACCTCTCTTCCAGGTCGTCCACCTTCCTGTCCAAAGATTCCATCTTGGCAGTTAGTCTAATGTTTTCTTCCTTCAGCCTGTCATTATCCTGCCTTAAGGCAGACATTTCTCGCTTTACACCAGTCATTTCATCTTGGAGATTTGCACACATGTTTTTCACGTCTTTTAAGTCCTCACTCAGTCAATCAAATTTGCATGTTAAATTGTTCAAAACGGCCATAACATCCTTCAGTGTGGGATCGGCTGGAGACGCTGAGGCAGCAGGAGCAGAACCCGGTCCATGGCCACTTTCTGCGCGTGCTCCCGGCACTTTCTAGACGGGTTTGCCGCTTACTGTCAGGCTCAACAGAGGAAGGCCCTGGATTCAGTTCCACGTCTCCACAGCGTTGGAGCAAATGTCGGTAGCACAATAGAGACAGTAACAATCCTAAAGTGACACCGTCCATTCGCGACCTCAACACCAACACCGACATTCTCATGGCGACTTTATATTTCATCCGCTTCAACATAAAACTCGCGAATATATGAGCAAATATGCCGCACACATACCTGAATGACAGCGATGCAGACGGCATACTCCCTCACAACAGTCACTGCCAACTGTCAAGACACAACACTGCATACAACTAGGAGAAAACAAAACAAATGCGCAGAGGTCAGAAAAAACGTGTCACTCAACTTCGTGTACCTCAGGAGCCCCCAGAGAGAGAGAGAGAGAGAGAGAGAGAGAGAGAGTTCAGGCCATTGACCTATTTAAAGGTGTGACAATTCGAAAGGGTGACAAGAGAGGAGAAACTTTAGCGAAAGACGCCATAGCAATAATGACGAAGTGCAAGCCTTCTTTTGCTTTTTTTAGATATATGTATTTTCGGTCAGTGTAGTGTGCTGTTGTTGATTCAGTTAAAACATTTGGAAAGTGAACGTATGCATGATTGTTCGATTCCACTGGTTGAGCTTACCGATATGCAGAATATTTTAGAAAAGAATGAAAAAAAAGGTTGAGAGCTGCGCGACTGGGTGGCAGTGTGCCTTGTCCTTAAGGACCTCATGCCATTTTTCTCACCCTTCGACTTCAGCTTCAAGTCCGGCGACGGGGAGGGCAAGACTAATGAGATTTGGTGAATAGTTCTTGTCACTGTCGACCACAAAAGTGTTCGAGTCTTCTTAGTCGATGAGACGCTTCCATTAGTAGAGTATTGGCTGCTGCATGTAGGATTGAGTTCCTGTACGACTTTAAGAACCTGGCCATGTGATTGCTGTTTGTTGTTCCTACATTCTTCAACGTTTGTAAATAAAAGGATCCTCTTCGTTTTAATACCGTTTGGTGTATTTTGTCGTCTGCAAGCTGAACAGGATTTACAACGAACTCTTACAAGCTACTGCGCTTACCTGTAATGTTCATTCACCCTTGTACGGAGGAAGTCAGCGGTCTAGCATGTCCTTTTTGGGGGCTACGCCGGGATGCTGCAACATTGGTGTTTATTCCAGTGACACTACTCACTAGTCTGTACTAAACGAACTGCGTTTTTGAAGGCGCCAGTTCAGATCTACGTCGACAAACACCGTCACGTACTGCATCGGCTGTCATCTGAGAAATAAGCGAAACTTTAGATCAAAACGTTCAGCGTCAAGAAAGTCTTCAGCTGTGTTTTTATGCACAGGTCCAGGAAAGTGGAGAAAAGTGTCACTTGTGTCGGCAACAGCAATTAGGCGTAGGGCACTGCAGAGCTAGGAGAGTCAAGCAAAAGACTGCTGCCTGTCTCAGTAGTTGAACACCGGAAAGTATTGTTTCAGTGTACCATGGAATACGTGAAGATTGGAAAGGAACGTGGCCATGCAGGTGATGAACTCGGGAAATATGTTCGAGAGGCTGAGGCTGCAGCAAGAGAACTGGAAAGAAGAAAAATAGAATTGGCAGCTGAAGAACAGTAAACACAAGAAGAACGCGAAGAGAGAGAAGAGAAGACTAGCACAGGACGAACGTGAAGAGAAGAGAAGACTACAAGAAGAAGAACGTGAAAACAAGAAAAAAAGACAGCAAGACAGAGAACGAGAAGAGCGAGCTGCTGAAAGAGAATGACAAAGACTTGAATTAGAACATCAAGAGAAAGAGAGACAAAAAGAACTTGAACTGCGGATGGCTGAAGTGAAAGCTCAAAATGGCCAACGCATTTCCCAGTCAGAAACTGAAGTTGCCAAGAGGCCAGGTTTTCCAACGTTCGTGGATGGGAAAGACAACCTCGACAGTTATCTGGAACGTCTTGAACGCCATTCTGAAGCAATGAGATGGCCAAAAGAGCAGTGGGCTACCAACCTAAGTGCCCTTATGACTGGTCACGCCCTTGAGGCATACTCTAGACTACACCGAGGAGAAGCACACTCAAAACTGAACTTCCTCGAAGTTATGATTCTTCTGAACAAGGCTTCCAGAAACGTTTCGGTCCAGTAGGCCACAGAAGAGCGAAAGTTCAGCTGGATTCCTAACCAGGATTCAGAACCATCCAGAGAAATAGCTGGAGTTAGCTGGAAGAAATGACTATGATGGCTTGAAATATTTGGTCCTTACAGAACAATTTGTAGAATACTCCCTGAAGACCTCGCATCTTCCTGACCTAGAGGCTTGATGAACGCGCATCTCTACGATTGAACGATAACCCGCATACGACACAAAGGACCACCCTTTTGAAAGGTCTGTCGATTATTAGTGTCATTTTCTCCATATGTACCTTTAGAGTTCTTCCTTTGGATTCAGTCTTCTGGCACAAGTCACAGGATCTGCAGAAGCGTGCAACATCACCCTAGATACCTGGCCAGTAGAAGACTGCTATAATTTTGTGTGGTCTTTTTGACGCCAATGTGAACTCCAAGGATAAAATCATGGGCTAACTCCATCACGGGTTTTCGTAGACTGGCTGAAACAAGAACTTGGCAAGTGATCTGACCCCCATCAGTCGTACTTTTTTGTAATTTCTGTACATGATGCCATTTTTCTTCACAAAAGATACCTCGGTGTTACCCCTGGTTATGACTTCTTTTTTGCTGGTATATTTTTGCAGGAAGGGTCAGCATGCTATAGCTGGGTCAGTTTCTCGCTAGTTACTTCTGAAATTTCTGTGGATTTGCTGATCTTCAATGGCGTAGATCTCTCTTCTTTCTCCTTCTTTGATTGTGTACAGGTTGTTTAATGCACAGGTGTGTAGCCACCCTGGGCCAGGATCGTTGGCTGCACGGGAACCTTCAATATTGTCGATGATGACGTCATGAGGTGGACTGGGCAGACACAAAGCATTCACCTTCCCAACAAAGAATGGTGTCGATATTCAACATCAGCTGTGGGGATGGCCACATGTCCATGGACACATCGTAGGCAGCTGTTCTTGCCAATAAACTGTTTCTCAGGAACGAAGTCCGTAATGAATACTCCACGGCACCCTGTATTTCTGAGCACCTGTACTTCCTTATCATCATAATGTCCCTTTACCATAGGCATGACACTCAAATCACTCGTGGCACGGGTTTAAGAAGGCACATTGCACCACTTTCTCATGCTCTTCACGGCTGTCACGGGCTTGACGTGAGGTAGATTTCCGTCTCCCCTGCGATGGTGTCTGTGCCGGCTCCTTTCTCTGATGAAAACATTGGCAGATGTCAGGTTTCTTTTATTTCCCCCCGGCGCTGGTCTTTCAGGTCTTCACAACAGAAGTGTGGAAGGCTACGTTTATCCTGGCCATTTTAATTGTTGTAGTCTGAAAAGAATCGTCACACGTTCGGAAAACCCTTTCCCATGTGGTTTGCGCAAAATTGTGTGCCCAGTTTGAGGAGGTAAGTGATGGTTCGTTCTTGGTTTTCAATGTCTTGAATATTGTTTATCTTGCCTGAAGACGACCAAAGAGGTCGAAACGCCTCATGTTTTATCTTGCCTTTTGTTTGCTTCTTTCGTTCGGTGGAGCAGCGAATCTTCTTTTGATTTTGTTTCAATTTCCGCCTACAGTCACATCACTCTGGAACATTTTATAGCTAGATTCTCTTCCTTCTTCACTTCTCGGTAGCACTCATGCCCAGTGAATGGACTGTTGTGTGAATTAGTGTACAGTCTGGCATCTGTGTGAGAGATATTGTTAATCATACTCAAAACATACCCTTTAGGAATTTTTTTTTCCTTACATTTTTTTTAGTTTTTTTACTGTTGGTGAGATATCTTACGTTTGTCTTAGATCAAACCCCGCAAACTTGGTTTATATTACAAATATCTTACACACAAAAGTATATATTACACACAAACGTTATTGGTATCATGTTATTTCGCAAACTTGGGTCATATTACGAATAACATCTTACACACAAAACCATACTAGGTGCAACGTCATTGGTGTCACGTGATTGCGCTCCCAAGAAAACATCTTCATCACGTGGCTCAGTTCCTCTAAAAAGTAACATAAATATAGCTTGACACATCTCTGCCTTATTGCGAACACTTTCTTTGCCGGTCAGCTGGTGAAGTGTCCTGTCTGTTCCAAGAAACACGGTATAAGTGATACATTTTCTAGTCATTGAAAGCAGGCCATGGTGCAGCATATACTGGCGCCGGCACATGCTGTCGCGTTCATAATGTTGTTGCCGGTGTTGTATTAAATAGTGTCGCCGTGAATAGGGTCGCTACTACAGTATTTCACGTGAAATTTTGTAGTAGCGACAATAATTCATGTGAAATAGTGTAGCAGCGGCAGTAATTCACATGGGAAAATGCAGTAGCGACCGTATTCCGTATTCCACGTGAAAAGTGATCGCACGACAATATCTCATGGCATACATTCATGAAATGTTACTCCTATCCATGAAATATTGCAGTTTGGGACAATACTTTGCGACAGTGCCCGTGAAATAATGAAGGTGGTGAAATATAGTCGCTTTGCGACAAAAATTCACGTGAGATAATACTGCAAATCCATAATTAATACTAATTTTAAATATACCGATAGATTATGAAGCTCGCATCTCTCTCTCTCTCTCTCTCTCTCTCTCTCTCTCTCTCTCTCTCTCACACACACACACACACACACACACACACACACACACACACACACACACACACACACACACACACACACACACACACATCCTTTTCAGAGAAAACAATAAATGTAGCTATGTTTGTTTGCAAAATTTTGAGATTGGCCTCAAAGCATTCCTAAATCAGAAATGGATATGGAAAGTCCATATTCAAAATATGATTAAAAAAAAGAGTCCAACATTGACTGTTTTCTAAGAAACAGGCACATGTGATGATTATCTTATTTTTGTTTTCTCTCTGTCGTTTTGTTTGTAATGTCTCCTCTTGAAAGAAATCCATTCACCCACTGAAGCATGAATGCATGCACACACATTCATGAACGTTCACTGCTATAAGGCCGAATATCACGTGCATGGTTATATGAGTGCAAATTCATCTTGCATTTGATATTTAGTATACTGTAGTTTGTTGTATTTTCATATATTCTTTAATCTTGATTTACATTTGGAAACGATCGACTGGGATATGCATGCTGTTTGATAATGGGTTTTGGGCTTTCATCCAAATAATTACTGACATTGTTTTTCTTTTGTTGCATATTAGTGTACTTTTGCATTTCATAATTTGCTTTTTTCATATAATATTCAAAACAGTATTGCGTTTGCTAATCGCTTATATTTCCTCAAGTAATCCCGCCTTTGGGTAAGTTTTTTCTCTCAATTAGGTGATTCCTACTTTTAATAAGTTCACTAATTTACTGTGGCACATCGCCAAATTGAGACCAGTTGCCAAATGTTCCACGTTCAACTAGGGGGATGAGGCATATGGTTTGACACTATTGACGGCTAACCATTGACAATTTGTTATGCATCAAAGAGGGAAAAAGTGAATCTTTGGGGGGGAAGGGGAAGGGGTGCGTTTACAAAACAGGATTTTACGGAAAATGTCCTAGCGTCAGTGTTTTACAGGATATGGCTTCATGGCTTATTGTTAGCGAAACCTCTTAATTGAGTGTGCTCAGATCGTTTGGCCTTCTGGGCAGCCAAGCGCTAATAATTTGATGTGCACATGACCCTGAAGGAAATAAGCTAAACGTGGGTTTTTCCTCTTTTTTTTTTTTTTTGTTTTTTTTTGTTTTGAACCAACTTTTCCGTGTTAGTCGCATGGCAAAGTGTTGGCGGTTTACTGTCCATAGCGTTAAACGATTTGAGCACCCCCAGTCAACGTGTTTAACAACACATGATGATAAGAGCGTTTGGACGGGCTTCATCGATGAATATCCTCACATATATTCACATCAAAGATCACTAAAAATAGTATTATCATGACGCTTTATTTTGTCCTCCTCAACAACAAACGAAGTTATGTTTTATAATGTAGACATGCTATTTTCACAGAAAAAAACAAATAATGAAATAAAAAAAAAATAGTACTTTAGTAGATCTCCCCTTTCTAGGAAGTGCGTTGCTCAAAATGACGGGGGGGGGGGGGGGGGGGGGGGGGGGGGGGGGGGGGGGGGGTGTGTGGGAAATTGTGTGTATGTGCGTCGCTCAAAATGAGGGGAATTTTTGTGTGTATGCGTCGCTCAAAATGAGAGGGATTTTTTTTAACAGGGGAAAGGGGGGGGGGGGGGGGGGGGGGAAGGGGGGGGGGGAGTGAGGGGGAGGGAGGGAGTGCACTGGGCAAAGGGAGATCTACGCGTTCGTTCGAACACATTTCTAGTATTGATATTTAAAGTGAATATCAAAGATTCGTAAACAAAAGCAACTTTCTTTAGGAATTATAAAGAATTACAAAGTATATTAGATGAAGGAAACCCAATTATCACTAATATCAAATAAAATTACTTGACATGTGTTAATGAGAAAACACTTTGAGAAACCATCACGTACTTGTGTCAAAGTTAATAAAAAGAAAAGAAGCTATCCTCCAAGGGATGAAAATTGAATGCAATGTAAGTTGTTTGAAAAAAATTCAAAGGAACAATTAGAATCTTTTAAAATAAAATGTAAATGAAATTAAATAGACATTTTACATAAATGTCGAAGGGATGTAAACATTCACAGTTTCCAATCCAGGAAGTTTTGTGCTAAAGCCACGTATATAGCGTTTTTTTTTTTTCTTTAATAAGGAGAACATAATTAATACTATCCGCTCTTCACGGACTTTTACTATGGAATATGAATGAGCACAAAAAAACACACTTCTAATAACATGAAAATAAAAGTAGACAGATTTTGCAGGGTCTTCTTTCACAAATGCTGATGATTGTTTCACTCAGTAAAAATGGAGCAGCGATGGTTAATTGTAGAATATATTTAAAATAAGAGAAAAAAAAAAAATTGTGCAGTATGAAACGAAATGTTCACAATGTGGAATCAACGAACGAAAAATATTAGGGATAGCCTTAAATATTATGTCCCATTAACATCCACAATAAGGATGCAAAGTTCTCAAGAACATCAATATGAAGTGCACACACAACTAATATAAATGGCTGCAATGACATATAAAGTAAAAGACTAAATTAGCAAATATAAAGACGAACGTTTCTAATACAGGTGCGATCATTGTCAGAAAGCGCCGTGACGAGCATGACGAACGTGTTTAAAAACGTCCAGCACAATATCGTAACGAGCGTGTTCAAACGCCCTGTGTCGAGTGTGTTCAAACGTCCGCCACAACATCGAAAAGCACTGTGACGAGCGTGTTTAAATGTCCAGCACAACATCAAAAATGCCCATGGGGGGAATGTAGCAGGATGAGATGCCTGTGGACATACTTTGTTGTTTTTCGTTTTTCCTGGGTTCCAAGGGGGGTACAAAGGTTTATAAGGAACCCAGTACTCGGGAACGTTCGAGTCGAGTTGGTCTTTCCACACAAACACGGATGCATTTGCACAGAGTTGCAAATGCTGAAATTTCGAGGTCAGTGCCCCAATGAGGTCCCGAAGCCTTTCCTGGAATTGCTGGTGTGTCCATACCTCGCGACAAGTACTGTTCAGGTTCTTCTTGGAGGATGCATCTGAAGATTCCCGATGGATCAGACTTCATGTATTCCGTGATTCCGCGTCTTACAGCTGGGTGGTTTGTTTCATCTCCAGTCACGAAATAACTGAAAGAACGGAACAGGCAGTTTCCGTCGCCCTTGTTTTGTAAGTGTTTGTGCTCTTTGGTGGCGAGAGAGAAAGATGGAAATTGTTTCTGTGTTCAAAACTTTGGACTATTCTTCCAGCTGCCCTCAGAAATCCCCAGCAACGTCGTCATCATCGTTTTCATCTCCTGTTCGTCAGGTGCACGGAATTGGTATCGAACTTCTTCTGGGCGCACAACGTACTTCTTCTTTGGTGCTTCTCCTGCCTCCCCAACATGTTTCAGACGCGAAACTGACACAGCTCGCTTCGCACCGTCCAGATATGCAGTGTTCACATTCGTCATTCTTGTAATGACATATGGCCCTGAAAAGTGGGGATCAAGCTCTTCGCCTTTCCTAGAACGTTTTCGCGAATTTTGCAATAGGACACGCTCTCCCTCCTTGAATAATGGTTTTTTTTCGCGTTTTTCATCATACTGCTTCTTATATTTTTGTTGTTCGGCCTGAATGTTTTTGTGTGCTCTCTGGTGCATGTGCTGTTGAGAACTAGCCTTGCAGTCTTGGGAATCCGCAGCTGCTGTTTTGTCCTGTGTGTCGTTTCCTTGAAGGATTTCCGCAGCTGCCAGGTCCAACTCGTCTTCGTCTTCAATCGAACAATCGATGCGAGGTTACACACCCAAATGCTGACTCATATGGTGAATATTTTGTTGACCTCAGGGGTGTGCCAGCGCATCCCTCTCAGAACTTGATCAAAAAATTTTGGCCAGTCACCTTTGTGCTCCGTCAGTTTTCTCAGACCACTCTTGATGCAAGCATTCATTCTCTCAGTCAGTCCGTTTGTCTGAAAAAAGAAACCACAAAAAAGTGTATCCGTTACATATGGTATAATCATAGGGTAGCATATCTATAGTCCCACACAGCTCTATAATCCCACACTATGTTTTGGTGCTGTGGAAGTAGAGCTGTGGGACTATAGAACTGTGGGATTAAAGAGTGTGGGATTAGATGTAAGAACGAAGAGTTGTGGGATTATAGAGCGTTTTTCATTTCAGATTGACTCTGTAATCCCACACTGATGTAAATAACTGTCCAAGGGCGCACTGCTGGGATATATAATCTATTCCCCATACAATGTACTGCTACGATAGCGCTTTCGACATGGTATCTATTGAAAAAAAAAGTCAAAACGTCCAGAAATGAGCGAAATATCAACGATTTTGTGTTTTGAGTTCGAACCCCGTACTCGGCGAGACCTTAACCTTAAAGAAAAAAACGAAGACGATACAACGAAAGATTATTAGGTCTCTCGAACTCGTACACTGAATTTGATTACGATTGACCAAACGCGATGATATGAAAATAAGGGGTGCGGCCGTACGGATGGACGGACATACAGATGGATGGACAAAGCCAAAAAAAAAGTAGATCCCGATTTTGCTCGGGAACTAAAAAAAAAAAAAAAAAAAAAAAAAAAAAAAAACGAACAAGAACAACCGTGAATGCACAATAAACAGCCCCATCACTATCTCAGGATCATGATCATGTACAAAAATTTTGTGATAATCGGTTCAGCCGTTTAAGAGATATGGCGATTATAAAAAGTTTGACGGACGAGCCGACAGACGGGCGTTCCAAAGTGAAAACAATACACTTGCTGACGGAATAACAATGTGTGACTATAGAGTCTATTTGTAATTACAAACGCTCTATATCCCCACAACTCTATAGTCCCACAGCTCTTTCGCCCCACAGTCTATATCTCTCAAATCTCTGGGACTATTGAGCCATGGGACTAGAAAGCCGTGAGACTGTAAAGATTTGGGATTATAGACATGTGGGAGTAAAAAGCTGTGAGATTATTAGAGTGCCTCCCAATCATAGATTTTGGCAGAGGCAGTATTATCACAAGATGTTTGTATTTCTCAGTCCTGAGAGATTTTTGGGGCCTTCTGCGAATGAGAGCGCGTGTGTGTTCATGCTTGCGTTTGTGCCTGCGTTATTATCCAAAAGAGGGCGTGGTGCTGCAGTGGTATAGTGCATTGTACTCTTCGGATGAGACTTCATATCGAGGTCCCTTTTGTGCGTACAAACATCCGTAATGGGGGGGGGGGGGGGGGGGGGGGGGGGGGGGGGGGGGGTGATTGATTAAGACGCTTTCATCCATTGAGCTTTGCGACCTCAACACAGGCAAAACATTGCTGCGGTCCAAGGGAGGAAAGCAATATTAATGTCCCGCGGCTTTTGGCCCTTCAAAAACGGCTGATCACATTAAACTGACACCAGCAAACCAGTATAACTTGGTCAATACTGAACCACCATAATCATAACTGTATTAAAATGGACAGCAGAAAGACCATGTTATAAACTGGACAGCAGAAAAAGACCATGTTATTTACGAGCCGTAAGTGAGATTCGAACCAGCGCATGTTGAAATCACAGGCTGATGCTCTACACTACTGAGCTTCATCCCTGGCTCCGCTGTCCCAACTCCGAATACAGGCTTTTAAAAAGGCTATAGGTGTGCTCAGTGGTTATGAGGAGCCGGGATAGCTCAGTCGGTTAGAGCATGCGCTGGCAACCTGATTGTCTCTGGTTCGAATCCCAGATTGGTCAATGTGTGGCCTTATTAATTCTCCCATAACTGAACTGGGTCACTGGTGTCAGTATAATGTGACCAGTCGTCGCGAAATACCGAAAGGTGAAAATGACGTTAAACCCAATATTAAAAAAGATAGCCTTAACTGACTGAGTTGTGTCCAAGCGAGAGAGAGAGAGAGAGAGAGAGAGAGAGAGAGAGAGAGAGAGAGAGAGAGACAGACAGACAGACAGACAGACAGAGACAGAGAGAGAGAGAGAGAACAGAACAGGTATAGAGAGAAACAGTCATTACTATAAAGAGAGAGAAATAGAAGACGTTGATAGGCTTATAAGAGAGAGAGAGAGAGAGAGAGAGAGAGAGAGAGAGAGAGAGAGAGAGCGAGAGAGAGAGAGAGAGAGGTTTTTGAGAGAGAGAGAGAGAGAGAGAGAGAGAGAGAGAGAGAGAGAGAGAGAGAGAGAGAGAGAGTCACCTGAGGGTGGTATGCGGTGGACGTCTTGTGGTTGATGCCATGACCGTTGCAGTAGTCGTCAAAAGTCTTGTTGCAAAACTACTTGCCTGGGTCCATGATTACAATTGCAGGAAAGCCCCACGGCTGCACATTTCATCGAAAAAAAAATCGACGATTCCACGCGCTTCCTTTGTTTTTTTGGGGAGCAGCTTCCACATATTTGGTTAGGTAATTGACAGCCACAAGAAGGTACTCCAAACCATCGTCACCCCTGGGCAGTTTGGTTAAGTCCATACCACATACGGAAAGGACGTTGAGGAGGTCGAACTGGCCGTAGTGGAGCATTTTGGTTTTTCAAATCTTGCACTTTTCTGACACTTTTCACAACCTTTGACAAATTTTTTCACGTCCTCAAACATATTGTTCCAATATATGCTGATTTCACTCGTTTGTGTGTAGCATTGACGCCCATATGATCCGTGTCGTGCACCCTTTTCAGAATTCCAAGTTCATCACCTTTTCTTGCAACCTCTCTTGTGCCTTCTTTACCCACGTAAAACAACCGATTGTCCTTTACAACAAAAGCTTTACTTTTCCTGCGTAGAGCATCTTTGGCGTTCTTTTGGTTTACCTTTTCGCCAAATTTCGGAAACACTTTATTCTCAATATAATACACAAGATTATGGTAAGTTTTGTCGCTAAAGCCACCATAAACGTACTCGGTCATCTTGAAGTGAAAACTGAACAATAGACTTACTGCATGCCACAAATGAATTATTTTTACGTTGATTGACGTAACATGCCCCGCCTCTGTGATGAAATCGGTCAATCCAGAAGAAGAAAATAAGCTAGATTCAATAGCATCCTGTCTATGTGACTGCACGCTTTTACTCTTTAAAATGTTGCAATTTTCAGCACTTTTGTCGGTGCTTTTAACACTAAAGAAAACTTTCGGTGTGCCGCTTTTTTTCTTTGAAGATATACAGAAATAAACACATTTAAGAGAAGCATGTTTAGATATTGAGCATCAGTTGACAAAAGAGACCGATTCTTTTTGATCTTTACTACAAAGAAGGAATCGAAATACCGACAGACGATAAAAGCCATCCGTATCTTTCGCTCGCCCTTTCACTCCTTACTACATCTCTCTCTCTCTCTCTCTCTCTCTCTCTCTCTCTCTCTCTCGGGGCCCTGACGGATAAGGATAAGTCCGTCCGTCTCGTGTTGAGAGGTCGGTGGTTTGATCTCCGGGCCGGGCCGAGCCATACCTAAGACTTTAAAATTGGCATTCTAGTGGCTGCCCCGTCTGGCGTCTGGCATTATGGGGTAAGTGCTAGGTCTGGTTGGTCCGGTGTCAGCATTATGTGACTGGGTGAGACTAGAAGCCTGTGCTGCAACTTCTATCTCAAGTGTGGCACACCTTAACTGTCTAATTAGCACCGTCGTTGTACGAACGCCTCTGTAGCATAATCCATTAACTGACCAAGCATGGTACCATTCAGACCAAAACTGTAGATTTCTATAAGGTGCAACAGGACAGACAGACACCACTGACCCGAGTAGGACATCAGCGTCAGGATTTTTTTTACTTCCAAAACGCCCATGACCTCCTCTGTAGCATAACCCATCAACTCACCAAGTTTGGTGCCAATCGGATCAAAACTGTGGACGTGGCACATGATAATGTCGAGGCAGCATCGCCCCTAGATGATTCCAGGGGTTTTCAATAGAGCGCCCATAAGGCCTCCGTGGCAAAAGCTATGGACTCACCAAGTTTGGTTCCATTGAGACCAACCTTTAGACTTCTATAAGGTGAACGACAGATTTCCACAGTAGCGACACGATCTCACGCGAGGAACGACAGATTTCCACACAGTAGCGACACGATCTCACGCGAGGAGCGACAGATTTCCACAGTAGCGACACGATCTCACGCGAGGGAACGACAGATTTCCACAATAGCGACACAATTTCACGATACTGTAGTAGCGACAGTATTTCACGAGCGACACTACTTAATACAACACCGGCGACAATATATGCCGAGTCTCACGGTATATTCTGTCGCCAATTCTTACAGCAAATATTTGACGTCAGGGATGACGAT